>JAGFMF010011585.1:299340-310865 GCA_019455555.1 Galemys pyrenaicus | reverse complement strand
TGAAAGAACAAGAACAGGGAAGAAAGAAAGGAAAAGGAAACCAACAAATATACCAAAAACAGAGAACAAGGCAGAAACTAAACAGGAAGTAAAAGGAAAGGGAAAGAGAGAGAATGAAGAAGGAATAGATAGACCAATAGGAATAACTTAAGAATGACAGAAAAGAAAATCAGTCCAAGAAAAAAGAAGAAATAAAGAGAAGAAAAAAATAAAAAGCAGAGAAAAAAAGAAAAAAATAAGTAAATAAAAAGAAAAAGAAGGCTAGGACAAGATTCAAGGGAGACAAAGGAGGAGAGAGGAAAAGAAGAAACACCAAAAGCTAATAGCAACTGGAGCAAAACAATCCCAGGAACCAAAACCAATCAGAACAAACAAAGAATCGAAAACTAGTAGGTCACCACAATTACAGCAACAAAAGAGAAAAAAAAAGAAAAAAACAAAACAAAACAAAAAAAACACCCCACTAAGGTGGGGGTATGGGAGGGATGGTGCTGGTTGACTCGCAGCAGCGGATGAGGGCCCGTGTGGTAAGTGGGTGGGTGATGAGGTTCCTAAGAACTCCTTTCACCTGAGGTTTAGAGTTCCCAACCAGCCTCCTATGTAGGGGCTGGTTCCTTATGGCTCCCCTTAATATCAGTCTCTGCTAGGGGGAGAAAGTAGCCATGTAGCAGCCGGCGCACTAGCTGCCTCTTTCCTAAACTCCGTATGCCCGTCTGACCTCCTCCAGATGTCCCTGGATTCTGAATCAGACGTTGGAGAGGATTTTCTGCATATGGAGTGAGGCTTCTTATTTCTGACTGACTTTTACAGCTCAGATCTCTGCTTGCAGTGGTGGCTCTGCATCCCGCGGTTCCCCCAGCGCAAGGAATTCCAATATGGCGCTTCCATGAGGCTGAGCATGCCAGGTTCCTGAGTTGGGACACACTGGCGCTCTAGTCCAACTCTGCTCTGTCTGTCTGCGCCAGCCCCAGGCAAGCAGCCTCAGCTGTAGCAACCTCAGACCGACCCTCAAAGCTCATATCCCAGCCCTCAGGGGCCACTCCACGAACCACGTTCCCTCCGGCACGAAAAATCCCAAGATGGCGCTCTCCCTGAGCCGGGCACGCCAGGATCCTGGGTTGGGCTGCACCGTGCTCCTAGCCAAACTTCGCTCCAACTGTCCACGCCAGCCCCCAGGCAAGCAGCTTCTGGCCTTGGCGTTTTCCAACCGACCTTCAAAGCTCAGATCTCAGCCTGCTATGATGGCCCCACCACCCGCGGTTCCCCCAGTGCAAAAAGTCCCAATATGGCGCTCCCCAGGAGCTGGGCTCACCAGGATCCCGTGTCGGGTTGCGCCTGCGACCCAGCTCAATCCTGCTTCGTCCATTTGCTCCAGCCCCAGGCAAGTAGCTCCTGGCGTTTGCGTCTTCTGACAGACTTTTAAAGCTCAGAACTCAGCCTGCAATGGTGGCTCCGCAGCCCACAGTTCCCCCGGCGCTGTTTACTTTCTTTTCTAGGTATAGTCCCCATAGAATTTCCACCACCATCACTGTATAAGTGATGTATAAGTGATGATTCAATTGTGCACCATCATCATAGTCCCTGGTGCTCTTGCTGTCTCTTTCTTGCTTCCAATCTCTCCCTCTTCCCTGCAGAATGTCTCTGATTTGTAGTTATCTGTTTTTGTTTTGTGTTGTTGGTTGATGTTATTAATATTATTTCTTTCCTTGATCCCTCATATTCCTCCTATAAGTGAGACCATTGTGTATTTTTCTTTTTCCTTCTGACTTATTTCACTGAGCATAATCCCTTCAAGCTCCATCCATGTTTCTGTGAATGGCATTAGTTTATCTTTTTTGATTGCTGAATAGTATTCCATTCAGTATATATACTGCATCTTCTGGATCCAGTCATCTATTTTTGGGCACTTGGGTTGAATCCAAGTCTTACCTATTATAAATAGTTCTGTGATAAACACAGAGGCTCATGTATTCTTCTGAATTAATGTTTTTGTTTCCTTTGGGTAATCTCTTGTTTTTTAATTCTCTATGTTATTTCCACTCTAATCTTTATTTCCTTCCTTCTTCTAACTCTTGGTTTAGTTCACTCTTACTCTAGTTCTTCTGTGTAAAGTAATTTTGAGAGCTTTGAGATCTCTCTTTTAAAGTTTTTCCTCTTTAATTTTATTGTTTTTGATATCTACTTGATATATATTAATTTCAGGTGTACAATATAAAGAGCTAATATTTATATTTTCATTTTAAATGTACACATTACAGCTGTAAATTTTTCTCTGAACAGTTTTTTCTGTAGCCCACATTTTGGTACCTTGGGTTTTCATTTTCTTTTGTTTCAAGGTATTTTCTAATTTTTCTTGTGATTTTGTTTCCCTCCACTGATAGTTTAAAATTATATGGCTTACTTTTCACTTGTTTTTGAATTTTCCAGTTTTCTTCTGTTGTTGATTTCTAGATTCATTTTATCATAGTCAGATAAGACATTGCACTATTTAAATATTTTAAATGTATTGAGACTTGTTTTGTGGTCTAACATGCGGTCTAACCTGGAGAATATTCCGTTGTTGAAGAGAATGTTCCTCTCGAGTATATTTTGCTATTGTTGGGTATTTTATAGATTATAGATGTCTGTTAGGTTCAGTTGGGTTATAATTTTGTTCATATCCTCTATTGCTCATTGATTTTTCTGTTCAGATGAAATCCATTGTTGAAAGTGGAGACTTAAGTTTCCAATGATTAGTACAGAACTGTTTTCCTTTCAATTCTGTCGAAGTTTACCTCATATATTTTGGGTTTCTTTCTCACACATGTATGTTTGTAATTGCTATATCTTCTTGATGAATTGATCCTCTTGTCATTATATAATGCATTTTGTCTCTCACAACATTTTTTTTCTTCAACTATATTTTTTTCAGATGTTAGTATTGTTATCCCAACTCTTTGGTTAATTTTTCATGACGCATCCTTTCCCACCCTTTCATTTTCAATATAGTCTTCATTTTCATTTTCAACCTTAGTCTTTGGATGTAAGTGAATTTCTTACAGACAAGATATAATTGAATAACATTTTAAAATTTTTCCTGCCATTCTTTACTTTTTAATTGAAGACCTTAATTCATTAACATTTAAAGTAATTACTGATAAAGACAGACTGCTTCCATTTTGCACTTTAATTTTTGTATGTCTTATATGCATTTTTAGTTTTTTATTTCTTCCATTACTACTTTCATTTATTTATAATTGGATATTTTTGGTAGCATATTATTTTTCTTCCTTTCTCATTTCCTTTTGTGTACATTTTAAAAACTATTTTCTTAGTCTTTAAATGCCATAACAATTGCAAATAATATCCCAAATTTATATTAATATAGCTTGAACTAATATGAAGGTAGCTTTCATAGTATACAAAAAGTGCTGCTACTTAACTTTATTCCCCTTTATGTTATTGTTGTTCATGAATCTTTATACACTGTGTACAAATTCATTTAGGTTTATAATTATTGCTTATTATATTTATCTTTTAAATTATGTAGGTAGTAAAAAGTTACTTCAAAAAAAAGTATAATAACATGAGCTTTTATATTTATCTATGCTACCTTTTCCAGAACTCTTTAGTTCTTCATATGGTTTCAAGTTATTATCTAGTATCTTGTCATTTTTTTTACCAGGAAAAAGTTCTAAAAATTATCACTGGATTAGAACTTCTCTCATTGGTTCTGGATCTAGTGCCCATATATACAAACAAATAAACACACACAAAAAAAATGACTTTAGTGCAGCAAAAGAGAAAAAAATAATTTATTCTAGCTAACAGAGTAGAGGAAGAGGGAGAGTAGGATGCACAGGGAAAGGGGCAAGGTCTTGTTACCAACTGATGGTGTATGGTGGAGTTACAGTTATGGGTACTAGTAGCTGAAATAAGGTCTGCTATGTCTGGAGCTGGGGCCTACAACACTAAGGGGCAAAGTCTTACCAAGTCCTGCCATCACTAGGGCAGCAGGATATATAGAGGCCTGCCCCACCTTTGTCCTTTTGGCCAACAGGGTGGCTGCCCTGCCTTTTACAGCAGCTCTGATGGAAAAAAAACAAGATTGTGTGACTTACTACCTTTAAAAAGCTCCCTTCAAAATGGCCCTTCTGCTGTCCCTGCTCCCCAGAGACACCACACTCAGTATATCAGGACAGAGTTCAGACTACTACCTTATACCCAATGTGAGGTCTGGATATCAAGGAGCAGAGTTTGGGCTCTCACTGCACTGCTCCTCCCACGTGTTTGGTAAGAGGGAGGAAAGTGGTGTGGTTTGCACCCAGTCCAGGAGACCAGGCCAAGCTTCCTGAGGAACTGAGGGTGCAGGGATGCTCCAACAATTTCAGCCTGAATGACTTTTTAAACATTCCTTGTAGAGAAGATCAATTAACAACAAACTCTCTCAGCTTTTGTTTGAGTAGGAATGTCTTAATTTTTCCTTTACTTCAAAGGATAGTTTTGCCAGATATAGAACTGTTTGTTGAGATTTTTCTATTTCAGTGGTTTGAAATGGTCAGTCCACTCCTTGTCTCCATGGTTTCTGGTGAGAACTCTGCTGTTAAGCTTACAGAGTATATTTAAACATGATGAGTTATTTCTCTCGCTGTTTTAAAAATTCTACTTTTGTCTTTGTCTTCCACAAATTTCATTATATCATGTTTCTTTGCATTTATACTTCTTGTAATTCATTGAATGTCTGAATATGTAGGTTCATGTCCTTTATCAAATTTGAACAGTTTTTACCAATTATTTGTTTAAATGTTTTACTACACCTTGTTCTATACATTTCTATGCTTGATAGTATCCCACTAATCTCTTAGGTTTTGTTGAATAATTATCATTTTTCTTTTTGCTCCACAGATTTGTTAATATGAACTGACCTATCATATCAAGTTCGCTGATTTTTTTTTCTTTTGCCTTTTTAAATCTAATATTGAACCCTCTGGTGAATTTTTCACTTTAGTAATTATACTGCTTAACTCCATAATTTATTTGTTTCTTTTTATAATGTTTGCTGCCACTATCTAATTATTTATTCATAAAATTGCCTTCCTTTTAAGTCTTTGTCCATTGTTTCCTTTAATTTTGAAAATATTACGTCAGCTTTTCTTTCACCATGCTTTGTTAGAGTTTGAGTTTTTCTCATTTTTTTTCTGGGCTATCTAGTTCTTTCCATAGTATTTTGCTTTAATTTGAATATCTCCTTCTCCAAACCAAAGACTTTGGAAGAGCTTTACTCTGTGATTACATTTCCAATGAACTCATCAAAGAAGTTTAACCCAGTCTTGACCCCCGAGCCTTATCAGATGTCCACTGAACACAGCCTCTCAATCTATCTCAGAAGGATTGATAATGAATATTAGTAATTTGACTCTCAAACCTAGTATAAAACTCTCTTTGCCTCTACAAGGAAATAGCAGGACTCTCCACTCTAATAGCAGGGCCAAAAAAAGAATTTATAGGGGATGAGTTATGGGAAAAGAGGAGAGGAGTAATACCATTGAGGTAAAGGATGGTAAAAATCATACATCAATAACTCAACTGATTTCCTTTGCTTCAAGATGAAGTATGACAGAAGGAAATGGAAATTGGAAGAATAAAAAAAAATTGAATAAGCTATCATTTTAACACTATAGAAACTCATAGAGAAACTTATAAGAAACTCATGGAGTGTTTCTTGGGGAGAACATCAGCATGGAGAGTAACTACAACACTGAGTCTATTAGCCACAAAAGTTATTGTTGTACTATTCTTTATTGATAATAATTTTAGGGTCATTGTGTAGCTGCTTGGTAAAGCTTCAATGCTATGATAAACTGTATGCTAGAATTTTGATAACCTATAAGTTCTGTGATGTCTTTTTCATTTCTTCTCTTTTCTATCTTGATTCCAGTAGCTTACAAGGACTCTAATGTAGCTTGCATTTAAATGACTTCGATATAATGTAGTTCCATGTTTTTTATCTGACTCAAAGAAGTACCAATAGGTATTTTCTGTGTATTTTAGAAGGCTGAAATCAGTAAGATGAAATCCAACAGAGGAATTTGAAGCAAATGAACTTATGCAGGAAGAATAATAAAAATCTCTATTATGTGGTTTGCTTAAAGCATAATTAGGGAGGGTTTTAACTAGATTTCCTGATTTTCAAAAATTTGAATTGTAATAATATTTTGATGTGAAATCTCAATTTTTATTGGAAAACAAATGTGCATAGAGTATCTTATTAAAATTGAGATATATTTAATTTCAGCAAGAATTATTCTTGCTGAATAATTAGACATTACTCTTAGACAGTATTCTTACTGAAGAATACTGTCTAATCTTTCTAGAGGACAACTTTTATTCATACTTTCTTATTTCTTCTCATGCTTTACATTCTTTTTTTGAAAATTGGACATTTTGAATATTATGACATGATAACTCTGTTAATTACATTTTCTCCCCTCTCAGCTTTGTTTTTGTTGCTTGCTATAGGTTGTAGTTACTTGTATGGTGTGTTTTATAAGATATTTTTGTAAAGTCTGTCTTTTCATCTCTGGTTTCAGGCTTTAGAGAGAATAGAAGTCAGTGACACAAGGAAATATAATTATTAGAACCTGTATTGCAGGATGCCTTTAAGCTTTCTATCCAATTTAATTTTCCCAAAATATTTTGTAGTGAAAATTATTCCCATTTTACAGATGAGGAAAATGAGGTTCAGACTGTCCAAGTTCAAATCTAAGAACGCTTCCCACCAGCTCTGATTTTAACATCAAGAATTTGTGCTATGTTACCATTACCTTTGAAAATTACTTAATTTTCTTAGTGAATTACTGCAAGGAATCTGATAGGAAAGTGGTCAGGAGGTTGTCATTATTAAGGATGGATGGACTCTTGGTCACAGTAGACCACATTTATTGAAGACTTGACATCTTGGGGATCCCCAAGATTCCAGTGGAAATGAATTCTGATGTCAGAAAAGTCAGTAGGGTCTTGGATTGGAGCCTCCCCACAGAGCCTATGCAACAAGAGGTAGCAGAAAATTGTAGAAGAGTGAGGATATGAAGTATGGAAGACTCTAGAACATGCCTCGTTGGCATTGCCTATGAACATGAGTTAGTGGTTGTCATCCAGGTGGTCAACAATACAAGGCAAAAACCCAGTGTTTCTCATCTCTCTTTTGGAATGGAGGAAGAGTCAATTCTTCCCATATTGACTTGTAAAAACCATCCTTAATTGTCCTCTTTACCTCCCCCTGGGAAAGAGTTTGTTTGTTGGAAAGCTGAGGTGAACAGAGAACTTTGCTGGAGGTTTAATTGCCAGAGACTGGGGACAGAAGTGTGACAGAGGAGAGGCCTCCAAGGATTTCTGAAAATAGAAGCAGCTTTCCTTAGTCAGAGCAGAGGGGAGAAAAGTGGTGATGTGAGGGATGGCAGTGAATAAAACCTCTCTCCTGGTGCTGGAACTGGCCCAGCAAGGGGTTCTTCCACAGGTGAGAGACTTTGTGCTGGCTGCCAGAGGAGGTCCTCTGCTTCTTGTCTAGCTCATTCCACCCAGCTTTCTTTTTGGATGAGGGAATATGGTCTTTCTGTGGATAGTTTTATTTCTGGAAGGCTTTTTCTTATCCACTAAGCATTCTGCCAGTGCTTTATCATGGAACTCTCCCTTTCAGCTTTTTCTGGTTCCAGGTTCCTCCTTTCAGAATTCATTTATTGCCATTTTTATCCAATCTTACTGCATTTTCCCCAAGCCCTACATAACCCTTGTGGAAGGCATCAGATATTTCCTGTCTATTGGTGGGCCCAAGTACCCCTGTACCCTCCCACTTTCAAAAGAAGTTCTGACTACAGGAACATTTTTTCTGGGTATTTCTTTTTCTACCTTTCCTAGGCCCCTCCTGCTTCTGTTTCAGACCATTTCTTACAAGGGGAGAGCAGTGCACTGGCTTCTCTGTATTGAGAGAAGACCCAAGTGACTGCAGACCCAAGTGACTGATCAGAGCAGCCTTTGCCTGGTAGTGATTCTGTTCACCCAGGACATGAGGTTCGGATCTGTCCTGCTGACTCCCCAGTCATTGCTGGTGTATTTGATTACATAGTTTCAGGTAAGCCTCTTTCCCTGTGTCTTGTATTTCCCTTTCTATTATCCAATGCTTGAAATGTTTGCTCACCCCACAACTACCCTTTACCATTCTCCTTACTGTTTTCCTTGAGGCAGAGAGTTTTTGTGTGGTTAAATCTAGTGGTTAAATATTGTTTTTCCTAATTTATCCTTTACTCTGTGGGTAGAACTAGGGAAAACCTGAGGATTGTTTTACCCAGCCTGTCATTTTACAACTTGGGAGACAGACCCAGATGGGGAAATGACTTCTTCAGGCTCTGAACACAGATTTTTAGGGAGGGTGGGCACTAGTTTTTTCTTTTCAAGTCTAAGAGGATGAGACAATGGCTAGACGGCCTCCCTACTCTCCCCACCCCCTGCTAAACAAACTGTTTCGGGGACTAGGAAAGGTGCCTGTCCCTCAGGATATCAGGTTATTCGTTTTTAGAATGGAGTGGTAAAATCCTTATCTGCCACCCACCTACCACATACACCTGTATTTCTAACTCTTGGAAACATGTTTCTGCTTGCAGCTCCTTCACGCTCCAAATGCTGTTTTCCATTTCAACATTTTCTCTTATACTCCTTCTTCTTGAAAGACAGTCATGGCTTTACTCTTATTTGGAAAACCATGCCTTGATGTGTCTTCTTTTATCCCTTTCCATTCTTCCATTTCCTGTCTCATCAAGACATCTGTCCAGTGGGTCTGACTTCTTTCTTTTCTTCTGGAGGCATCTCTGACAAAATTCTCAGGTGCACTTCTGCAGATATACACAGGGCAAGTCTGATCTAAGAGGTGCAGGAAAATCTTCCTGCCTAAAATACTTCCCACTGTTGCACCATTAAAACTGTTGTGTTTTAATCACCTGGTAAAACTTTGTCAGGAAAACACTGCATCTCAATTGGTAGTAAGGGTTTACATTACATTGAAGTAGAACTGCTCAAGGTCACACAACTTGTGTTCATCTCCTGCTTGGACCATCACAGCTGTTTCTTATTCATTTCTCCCCTTCTCTTTATTTCTCCTGTATGGTGAATAGGTTTAGGTGAGATCCTATGCTCAACAACCAATAATGACCAGCATTGGTTAAGCCTTTTCTGTGTGAACTGGGCAAGTGTCTGGTGCTTTTGAACACATGAACTCATTTAATATTTACAGTCACCCTAGAGGGTGATTATTTTTGTTCTCATTTTGCAGACATGAAAGTTTCAGTGAGCCCTTGCCCAAAGCTAATAATTCAATAAATCCTATGTTTAACCATAACCCAGTGATAGATAAGGTCCACATTCCTCAGCCACTTTCAGGACTAAGCTCCCTGAACTGCTTACCTGAGTGGACCCCCCTGCTCAGTCAATTGACTCCCAACAATACAATGCTTTCTTTCCTTTCCCTCAGGCTCTGTCCTTCCCTCTATAGGAATATCTCAGATATTCCAATTATCCTTCAGGATCCAAGTTTACATACTGGATTCCAGGATGCCTTTCTTGATTCTACCAAATAGATGAAAATTTCCTGCCTGCCCCCTTAAGAGAAGGAAGATTACACTCATGGAACCTGCCAGGCTCCCACCACTTTGGAGTGCTGCATACACTCAGGTGTGTATAGTTAACATGTAGCATACACAGAGACCACATTCAAGGCCTTTGTGCTCATTAAACATATGGTTAGGGAATCCATTATTGAAAATGTAAACATTACATTGTATTTATATAAATAAGTTTAACAACAAAAGGAAGGCTTTTCACTATTAAAAGGAATAAATAGAAACTGTGCACTATTCAGAGCAATGCACAGAAGCACCAGATTTTACATGCAATTTCAGGATTCATGTTAGGAACATTTGACGTTCTGTTGATCAGTAAGTCAATACTTACTTATTTAATTAATTAGTGATTTTAGACATGAAGTGATGGAAGAAAATGAAAGATCACCCAGAACTAGGGACTTGAAAGGTTTTTTTCGAGGCTGGTGAGAAGAGGGTCAATTGGATTGTCAACTTCCAGGAGTAGACTGTAATAAACTCTTATTACCAACTGAGATGCAAATTTCTTCTGACAAAGTATCCAGCATTTACCATAGTGTCTAGCACATATAGTGCCCAGTGAATATCTGTTGAATGAATGAATAAGGAATGGTCTAGACAGATGGAATGTTGTGAATGCAAAAACAGTATGTGGTTTGTGAGATGTGACTCTGGCATATTGAGATGGAGAGAAAGGCTGAGACTGGTTGGGCAGGCTGGAATATCTGTACCAGCTGAGATTAACCTTGTAACTATATGGAGTCTTGATCACCTGGAAGAGAACTTGCTGTTGAACATGAGCAAAATGTGTTCCAAGGTGGGAAAGGAAGGTGGGAATGTCAAGCAGTAACCACTGTCTCTGTTCACATAGAGGCAGCTGAGGGCTGGAGCAGTTATGAGAAAACCCTGCGGGGGGCAGGGCTGCCCAAGAGAGCTAGAGGGGCTTGACATCCATGTAGTTACTCCATCACCCTTCCCAACACAATAGGGAGAGTCAGAGACACTGGGCTCTCACAGTCCCCCAAAGTCCCAGGGGTCAGAGAGGATATTATGGTGTAGGTGAGTCCAGAGCTGTGTCCCTATGGCTGCCCACCTCACTCAGATGCACCCCCTGTGTCTGTTCTTTGTCACGACAGCGAAGTTCTCTTTCTCCTGGCTCTTCTCTCTTGCATCTCCTTTCTCCTTTCTCACCATATCAACCTTCTCTGCCCTCTATATTGCATTATGTCTTTGTTTTTCTTATTTTCTGGGGAAATAGCATTTTTGATGTTTTATTTTAGATTTTTCCTCATTTTATCACATCTCTTTGTTTCCTTTTTCTTGGCATTTTCACATTACTCTTTTTATCTATATCTTCTACTCTTGGTTTATTGTTAGTTTTTCCTCATTCCCCTTCATTCTAATCCCTCATCCTCTTGTACTTGCATCCTGTGCTGTTGTTCTCTGAAGGCTACCATCATTCCCTGAGATAGGACTCTCAATTTGCTTGAGTGCTATGGTCGCGGAGTGTGTGGTCAGGTAGCTTTGACAACAAAGAGAGTCCCATGCAGAGGTGACATGGACACTATTCATAGTGTCACATTTGGGCTATGGGCATCTCTTTATTGTCAAAGCTATTTGGTCATATACGGCACAGTCATAGCACTTGGGAGCAAATTGAGAATCCCATCTGTTCCCAAGGAGTAATTTAAATTTCCCTGAATGTTAGTGAATTATAGCAGTTTTTTATGTTTATTTGAATTTTCTTTTCTGAGAACTATTGTTCATTTTACCCATTCATTTATTTATTTATTTATTTATTTATATTTGACATCATTTGTAGTCCCCAGGGAGTACCCACCACCATTTCACCGGTGCACCATCACCTCAGTCCCTTGTGCACCCTCTGGCCTCTTCCCC
>JAGFMF010011585.1:233741-299099 GCA_019455555.1 Galemys pyrenaicus | reverse complement strand
GGCTTTTGGGTTGTTTCCAGGTCTTACCAATTACAAATAGTGCTGCGATAAACATAGGAGTACAGGTGCTCTTTTGGGTCAATGTTTTTGTGTCCTTTGGGTAGATCCCTAGGAGTGGGATTGCCGGATCATATGGTAGTTCCATTTCTAGTAGACTGAGGAACCTCCATCTGGCCTTCCATAATGGCTGGATTAGCTTGCATTCCCACTAGCAGTGTACCAGGGTTCCTTTTTCTCCACAGCCTCACCAGCATTTGTTGTTGTTGCATTTTACCCATTCTCTTATTGATTGTGAATACCCTTTTGCTCTTTATATGGTCTTGATATGAATCATTTTCTAGTATATATCTTAAAATGTAATTTATACTGTATTTAGTATTACATGATATATATTTCATTATTTAAGCTTTATTTAATGAGAACTACTTCAAAGGACATAAGCATATTCCCTATATTTTTTCTAATATTGCTACTTCTCTCCACTTAGTTCTTCAATCTGCTAAGAATTTATCCTTGTGTAATGTGAAGTATGGATCTAATTTTTATTTTTATAAAAATAAATAAGCAATTGTTTCAAACTCAGAGATTTTAAATTCTGTTATTTAAATCAGCTTGCTAATTTTCACACACCTATGGGTCTGATGGGATTTATTCTATTCTATTGGTTAATTTGTTTATTCCTTCACCTTATCAGACTCTATAGTTTGATAACTCATCAGGCAATTTGACTTTTTACTCTGGCTTATTGGACACTATTTTATTTTTACAAAATTATTCTGGCTATTTATTCAGCAAATATTTATTACACACCTATAATCTGCTGTGTATATAGCAAGTTGGTTCTCACATTATCTATTTCCTTGACAATCCTATAGGACATCATTACAATGTTGTATTTATATATTTAGACTATGTTACAGTCTCACAAAGAATAAAATTCAAGAGGCATAAATTTGTATTTCATAAAGACTCTGTTTTCTATCCCTCATATCAGCAATTCTCATGGTCCTTTTGATTCTTTCCTCTAAGCAAACACTCTTACTGTTTCTTTATGTTTCATTCTGAGATTTGATTTTTAGATATATATATTACATACATATACATATGCATATGTGTGACATGTCACATGCTATATTATAAAATATAGTATATGTATATATAATCTGTTATTTATATAATAGTATATTAATTCACATAGCAGTGTATAAACAATTATATAATTTGTATAACATATAACATAATTATGGCACATAAATATATAATATGTAATATAACATGCATGTATTAATTATACTGTATGTGTTGCCATGAACAGTGCTTTATTTCCACTGGACAATATAATTTGGAGAGAATTCTGTATCAGTGCATAAAAATCAACCTTATTCTGTTTGTTATTTGCATATTATTCCATTTTTTATTCAATCTTTCTTCTGTTGATGGATAGATTTTTGCAAACTTTTTTCTGTTATAAACAAATCCACATCAAATCACCTTGTCTAGATGTCATTTCATATATGTGCAAATATTTCTGTAATACAAATTTCTCTAAGTAGAACAGCTTAGTGAAAAAGTACTTTTACTTTAAAAAAATCCCATCCTCTGAATTCTCCTTTATAGTATCTTATTGTTTTATGTTTATAATATCCATCCTCATTTCATTTCATGTTAATTTTATGAATTTTAAAAGCTTTTTGTTTCCTTTCTTCATTCATATTGCTTTGTTGGTTTTCCTTCCCTTCTTTGAGCATGGAACTTTTTTTAGATGTTTGTGGATTCAGATTAAAGTGTGGGAGTAATAAATTGAGCACTATGAATATGTGGGTGGGGACATGGTCATTGTGGCTTTACTTTTTGTTTTTTTAAGACTGCCAACATCGATATATTTAGATACTTCCTGGGCCAGTCAAGATTCTGAAATGGGCAGGGGGATTTATCTATTTTTCTGCCTAAAGTGAATAAATCTGGGTCCTGGGAGTTGAGTAACTGCCCAGTTACTCTACTTTCTTCAATGTGACCTTGTGCTCACAACATCCTCACCTCTTCTGGGTCTCCCCTGGACTTTCCTAGCTTCTGAAGAAGTTCTGAAGAATTAGTGGCCCAGTTTTTTCCAGGATGAGTGAGGGACAGGGCCCAGGTGTGTTGGATTGGTGGCAGGGGTGGGGGGGAACTCTACTTCTTCAGCTGACTTTCAAGTTTTGTCCCCATTTTGGATCTTGTTCTCACCCTTGACTTAGTACCTCAGCATTCTTGGTTCTGCAAGTTGAATGTCAGCTCACTATCTACTTCTGAATTCCACCCCAAAAAAGTTTAAGTCTCTCTTATTCTCAATGTATCTGTGTTTCCTCATCTAGTAGAATTCTTGGAGGGACTAGTGATTGGGTATGTTGAGTCATGTTTAATTTAGAAGTAGAGTTCTTTGTATATCATGGTTCTTGAGAACCTGGTTGCTGATGATAACATTTAGTTATTCTCAGGGTCCTAAAGGCAGATAACTTTAGAGTTAATTCAAGTAACATTTGTTTATATTATATAGATTTCAGGTGCACAGCCTTATAAATCAACACCTGTATGTACTACATTATGTTTGCATTCAAAAGTCTAGTTTCTATATACCACAATTGACCCCTATTACCTGGTTTATACATATCCACTTTCCCCTTCTCTTCTGGTAATTACTATTTTGCTAAAAATAGAAAAGGGTTTTTTCTTTATTCTTTGTTCATTAATTTGTTTTGCTTCTTTTTTTTTTCTTAACCAAGTATATTTATTTTAGGAAATTGAGGATTTTATTTTATGTTCCAATTCTTTTTTTATTCTATTTTTTCTCTTTAATTTATATATATTTGACATCACTAGTGCTCCATCACCTCAGTCCCCCATGCTCCCATCTTCCCTCATCCCTCTTCTTCTCCCCTCCCCACCAAGTGTCCCCAATTTGTCCTTGTCTTTTCTTTTTTGGTTTTTGTGTCTTTATTGTTATTATTATTGTTTTGCTTCTTTATCTACCACAAGAGTGAAATAATATGGTATTTTACCCTTCTCCATATGACTTTTTTCAAGCAAAAATACTCTTAAGTTCCATCCATACTATTGTAAATGGAAGAATTTCATCTTTCTTTGTAGCTAAATAGTATTCCATTGTGTGTAAATACTATATCTTTAAAGAAAGATCTCTCATTGGTCACTTAAGCTATCTTTGGCTGTAGGCTATTGTGGGTTATGCTGTGATGAACATAAGGCTACACCTCTCTCTTCAAGTTAGTGTTTTTATATTCTTTGGGTAAGGACTAAGCTAGGTCATAAGCTATTTCTATGGTTAATTTTTTTGAGAACTCTCCATACTGTTTTTCATAGTTTTCCATCAATAGTGTACAATCATTATGTATTCATTATTTTATTATCATTAAAATTTTTTTTCAAATTTAAATTTATTTTTTCTTATAATGTTTGCTTTCTTTTCTAGGTGTAGTTCCCATAGAATTTCCACCACCAACTCACCCATGCACCATCACCACAGTCCCTTGTGCTCTGCCCATCCCTGCCTTGAACCCAATCCTTCCCTCTTCCCTGAAGAATGTCTCTGATTTGTAGCTGTCTGTTTGTTTTTGTTTTTGGTAGTTTTTATGTTGTTGTTGATGTCATTATTATTTTTTCCTTGATCCCCTATATTCCTCCTATAAGTGAGACCATCTGATATTTTTCTTTTTCCCTTTTGACTTATTTTACCAAGCATAATTCCTTCAAGCTCCATCCACATTTCTGTGAATGGCACTAGTTTATCTATTTTGATTGCTGAATGATATTCCATTGTGTATATATGCCACATTTTCTTGATCCAGTCATTTATTTTTGAGCATTTGGGTTGATTCCAAGTCTTACCTATTATAAATAATGCTACAATAAACATAAGGGTGCATGTATTCTTGAGAATTAATGCTTTTGTGTCCTTTTGTGTCTCTAGGAGTGGAATTTCTGGGTCATATGGTAGCTCCATTTTTAGTAGTTTGAGGAATCTCCATACAGCTTTCCATAATGGTTGGACCAGTTTGCATTCCCACCAGCAGTGTAGGAACACTCCTTTTCCACCACATCCTTGACAATATTTGTAGTTGCTAGTTTCTTTTTTTTTATTAATATAAAATATTTTAAAATTTACATATACTTGCCATCAATTGTAATCCCCATGTATTCCCCATCACCATCTCACCAGTGCACCATCACCTCAGTCCCTCGTGCTTCCATCTTCCTTCAACCCTCCCCCTCCCCTCCCCACCAAGTGTCCCCAGTCTGTCCTTGTCTCATTTTTGGTTTCTGTGTCTTTATTACTGTTATTGTTATTATTATTGTTCTTATTCCTTTCCTTGAACCTCCTTTGGTTCCCTTGAACCTCTTTTGGTTCCTCCTAAGGGAGGAACCATCTGGGAACTCTCTTACACTGCTGGCGGGAATGCTCAGCTAGTTTCTTTAATATGTGCCATTCTTACTGGTGTCAGGTGGTATCTCATGGTGGTTTAAATTTGCATTTACTTGATTATGAGGGAAGTTGAACATTTTTTTCATATGCCTGTTGGCCATTTGCATTTCCTCTTTAGATAAGTGTCTTTTAAGTTATTCTACCATTTTTTGACTAGATTGTTTACATTGTTGTTTTGAGTAGTGTGAGTTATTTGTGGATCTTTGTGATCAGTCCCTTTTCAGTTGCATGTAGTGCAAAAATTTTTCCCAATCAGTGGGGTGTCTTTTTTTTTAGGTTAGTATCTCTTTTAGAGACATTTCTCTAAAGACCTTTCTCTAAAGAGAAGCTCTTTAATTTCATATAGTCCCAGCTGTTTACTTTCATTGCTTTACGTGGTGTCTTTAAAGATGCTACTGATATGTATGTCATGTAGTGTTTTGCCTATATTTTTTTCTATATATTTTATAGTTTCAGGTCTTATGTCTAAGTCTTTGATCCATTTGAGTTGGTTTTGTGCATAGCTTCATTTTTGCATATCCAGTTTTCCAAGCACCATTTATTGAAAAAACTATCTTGTTCTATTGCGTATTTTTTGCTCCTTTGTTAAATATTAATTGTCCATAGATCTGTGGGTTTATTTCTGGGTTTTCTATTTGATTACATAGTCTGTGTGTCTGTTTTTGTTCCAGCACCATGCAGTTTTAATTATTATGACTTTATAGTATAGTTGGAAGTCCAGAATTGTGATACCTCCATTTCCCTTCTTTTTAGTGAGGGGAGTTTTGGCTATTTGAGTTTTTTTGTGGTTCCATATAAATTTCATCAATATTGGTTCTATTTCTTTGAAGAATGTCATTGAAATTTTTATTGGAATAGCATTGGACTGTAAATTGCTTTTGGTAGAATGGCCATTTTGATAATGTTAATTCTTCTATTCATCTCCTACTCACGAGTAGGAGATATCTTCCCATTTCTTTGTGTCTTCTTCTATTTCTTTAAGTAATTTGTTTTTTTTTCTTTGTAGAGGTCCTTCACCTCTTTTGTTAGGTTTATTCCCAAGTATTTGATTGTTTTTGCTTCAATAATAAAAGGGGTTTTTAAAATTTCTTCTTCTTCAGGTTGATGTTTGCATATAAGAAGGCTACTGATTTTTGTGTGTTGATTTTGTATCCTACTACTTTACTAAACTGGCTGATTCATTTGATTAATTCTTCTGTGGTGTTTTGGAGGTTCTGTGTGTATATTATTATATAATCTTCAAATAATGGTAGTTTTACTTCTTCTTTTCCTATTTGGATTCCTCATATGTCTTTTTTTTGTTTTGGTCTTATTACTCTGGGTAGGACTTTCAGTATAATATTGAAAAGCAGTGGTAAGAGTGTACATCCTTGTCTTATTCCAGATCTTAAGGGAAAGGCCTTCAGCTTTTCACCATTGAGAATGATATTGACTATGGGCTTGTTGTATATGGCCTTTATTATGTTAAGTTATGTTCCTTCTATTGTAAAAATTTTGAGGGCGTTTATCACAAATGGATGTTGAACTTTGTCAAATGCATTTGCAGCATCTATTGATATGACCATATGGTTTTTCTTTTTCTTTTTATTGATGTATTGGATTACATTAATTGATTTTTGGATGTTGAACTTTCTTGTGTCCTTGGAATATAGCCTACTTGGCTATGATGAATTATCTTTTTAATACATAGTAATGCTATTCTTAAGGACAATGCCCTTCTGTTCCTGCCACCAAGACAGAATTCTTCCTGGAAACATGGCTTGCTATATGGTCCTTTGTTCAACTGCTCTTCTGTTTGTTTTTTATTGGAATTAATGGGTCCCGAGAGATTCCTTGCATCAGTTCCTTGCTTCCACTATTACAAACTAGTGATTTTGGTTATGCCCCTTTTTGGAGAGGGTATGTGGTTTATAGGTGTCTCTTTTTCACATTCTCCTTCACCTCTGCTCAGTTTCTACTGCTTAAATAAAATCCAATAAAATTGGTGTCCCTTCCAATTTTATTTTGTAGTTCAACTTCAGCCACTTCAATTTTGTTTGATGTCAACTTCTGCTTTTGCTCTTGACCTCACTGCTCTGGGTGACTTCTGAGAAAAAAAATCTTACTTTACAATGCCATTTCAAAGTTTTAAGTGTCCTATTTGGATTTTAGTTGGGATCTTATGAATTTTATTGATTAGCATATGGATAACGTACATCCTCACAATGTTGAGCTTATCTAACCAACAATATGCATAGCTCTCTTTAGGCCTTTCATTTTTTTCAGTAATGAGTTATAATTTTTTAGTATGAGGGCACTTTCCTTGGTATTTTAGTTTTTGTTGCAACTAAAAATAAGATTAATTTTTTTCTACTACTTTCCCTAATTGGCTAGTGGTGTTGTATGAGAAAACTATTGATTTGGGGTACTGATCCTACTTATAGAATATGTAAATGCACATGTATATGAACTTATTTGCTTTAAACATTGTTACATTTTCATATTTCTTACAGAAAATGTATACTATGTAGAAGGAACTACTCTGTTAATATCTTGATATTATTTTCTCCCACTCATTAGAAATACTTAAAAAAATGCTTACATAGTACATATGTTGTTCATTATGTATTAAAATGCCATAAATACCCCCTTTATTATGTTATATGATTGTGCCAGACCTTAATTATCCCTTTATGTTGGTCCTTGAGTTGCCTCCAATTTCTTATTTACTAAGTTTAAGAATACTTAATGTGTTATATCTGAAAAGGAGAAAAGTAAACCTAACTTTGTCTCAGTTTTCCCACTTAGAAATAGAAATCAATATTAGAAATAAAAATATTTCTAGAATTAGAAATAAAAATCAATATTTCCAGACAGTTTTGACTATTAAGTGCAAGGATGCAACATTGCATCACTGCAGTGTCTGACACGAGAAATGATCGAATAATGTTGGCTGTCACCACTTCTAAACTACTAGGCATTACTTACTATAAGCTTCAATCTTTACCATCACCCCATAAGATAGCACTGTGATCCTAATTTAATATAAGGAAACTGAAGTTCAGAAAGTTTAGCTCAGTCTCTAGGTCACAGAATTGGTAAATGTTTTTTCTTTAAAAAGAAAAACCTGGCTTTTGTTTAATACTATTACCTTAAAAAGCAAAACCTTGAGTGAAGTGCAGTTAGCCTAGAGCTTTGTAGGGACTCATCAACTATGAAGACTGGGAAATAGACCAATTTAGCTGAGACTAAAGCAGTACCTACTTTAGCAATAAGCAGCTTAAAATTTGCTTCCCAACTATGTGCAGGAAATCCCAGCAGTTAAAACAATAGCCTGTGTTTTTGACAGAGATTTTGTTCTTCTTCTTTTTTTTTTTTAAAGATTTTATTTATTTATGCATTTAGTGCTGGGGTACAGGCCAGAGATGTGGAAGGTGAGAGGATTCACCAGAGTAGGGAACAGAATAGGCAGATGGACTAAAATGCACTGCTGAGGGGAGCAGCATGCAAGGCAGGAGAGGTCTGTTACACCATGTGAGTCCCCTCCCTGGCCTGGGATCAAATTTGCGCTGCTGTGCCTGGGATAATTCACAGTGCAGTGCTCAACCTGCTGTGCCACCAGAGAGACCCCAAGATTTTTTCCTTAAAAATGTCAGGTCTTTTATTTAAACTAAGTAACATTTAAAGAGAGCAACACAGTGGGCAAAGTTGTAGTAACTTTAGTACCATTTTGCTAACCATAAACCTCCTGCTTCCAGATCCAACCCTCCCTCCAGTGCATCCCTCTACAGGATCAATGGCCTGGGTGGGGAACCAGACACTCATCTCCCACTTTATTCTCCTGGGCCTCTTCACGTACTCGCCACTGCACCTCTTCCTCTTCTCCATCATCATGGTCATGTTTCTGGTGGCCCTCTCTGGCAATGGGCTCATGATCCTTCTCATCAATGTGGACTCCCACCTGCACAGCCCTATGTACTTCTTCCTCAGCTGGTTGTCCCTTATGGATCTCATGCTCATCTCCACCATTGTGCCACGGATGGCTGTCGACTTCCTCCTGGGCAGTGGTTCCATCTCCTTCACTGGTTGTGGGCTCCAGATCCTCTTCTTTCTCACCCTCCTGGGAGATGAGTGCTTCTTGCTGGCCTTCATGGCCTATGACCGTTATGTGGCCATCAGCAACCCACTGAGATACTCAGTGGTCATGAGTCGCCGCGTCTGCTGGCTCATGGTTGCAGGGTCCTGGCTGTTTGGCCTGGTGGATGGGCTGATCCAGGCAGTCTTCACCCTGCGTTTCCCCTACTGTGGCTCCCAGGAGATTGACCACTTCTTCTGTGAGGTCCCTGCTGTGCTCAAGCTGGCCTGTGCTGATACTTCTCTCTATGAGACCATGATTTATGTCTGCTGTGTCCTCATGCTACTCCTTCCATTCTCTGTCATCTCTGCTTCCTACCTGAGGATCCTGGTGACTGTACTCCACATGCGTTCTGCTGAAGGCAGGCAAAAGGCCTTCGCTACCTGCTCCTCCCACATGGCAGTGGTCTCCCTCTTTTATGGGGCTGCCATGATCACCTACATGCGACCCCAGGCCTACCACTCCTCCAAGCAGGACAAAGTGGTCTCAGCCTTCTATACCATGATCACTCCCATGCTCAACCCACTTATTTATAGTCTGAGGAACAAGGAAGTGACTGGGGCTCTTTGGAAGTTTCTGGGGAGGTGTTCTTGTGGTGGAGGGCAGGGTTAGGTAGAAACTGGCATGTGTAGATATAAACTGTAAGTTGATTGGAAGAGCAATGAATATGTCCTGTTTAAAATAAAGGAATTCTTTGATGAGAGTAAATCATGATAAGATGTCAGTTCTATCATGTCCATATTAGGTGTGGGCAACAAAGAAGGAAGGCTGGGCCTCTGGGATTTCAAAGAATAGAAGGTACAGAGCCTTCATTCCATAGCTGCTGAAAAAGTCTGTAGATAACAGCTCTCAGCTTTGTCCCCTTCTATGCTGAGGAAATCAATTTCCCCAAATTATTCTTCTCTCTGAGGGCTGCTTAAAACCCATGGCTGATCAGAGTATAAAGGCCCAGGGTATTTGCCTCAGTTTAACCCCAAGGGCCATCTCAATTTCATAATTCTCTGTAGGATTATAAGGCTTCACAGAAAACCTTTCTCTGTGTAAAATTTTGCTTCCTTAACTCCCTTCCCCTGCCAAAGGTTTTGATTCTGAGAGCACTTGCTGATGAACCACCTGCAGGCAAAACCTGTTTAGTCTCCTGAATTAAGTTGCTCAGGAAACCTAATCTGGAGGACATTTTCTGAGATATGGAGATATAGAGTTTGACAAGTATGATCAAGGGCACTCAAGGGCACTGAGAATGGAGAGGTCACTCTCTGCATGGCTGGTGTCAGGAGAGGTCAGAAATGACATCATGGTTTAATGCATGGGTTGCAAATTCAAATGACTGGAGGCCCAGAAAGGAGGTGTCAATGAGGAAAACTATTTGATGGGCATATGGCATCACTCTTTGACTAAAGTCACTTGGCTGCTCTGCTCCACATAGGCTGGGTAATCTGAATTGGGAAGGAAATTGGGAGTTGGGATAGGCTGGAGGAACAAGTATGGATGGGCCTCACGGTATGCCTCTGGGAACCAGAGGGCAGTACCAAGCACCGGCTGGGCAAGGGAAAGGATAAGAAAGTGTGTACAGAAGAGCTCAGAGAGAAATTTGAGTGCCCAGCATCTCTACAGTGTCCACTAAGATAATTCTCAGATGTCCATTTCCTTTCTACCCTATGGGACAGTCCTAGGAAATTCCCTTCTTGGAGTTCCAAGTCCAGAATCCTTCATTCTGAAGATTTTCTGCTGCTGTAAGTTTTTCTCTAACATTTCATACTTGACTAGAGAGCAAAGTACTGAGAAATGATGAAAAGTGAAAAGAAGGGAGCAGGGCAAAGGGAGTTCTTACAGTTGAAGGAGTGTTGCTTTTGAATTCTTGTGCAGCCCTACAGCTCTAGATTAGTGTGGATATGAGTAGGGTCTTTGAGGGAGAAAAGAAATATGGGAAGAGTTATGTGAAACATAGTAAAAACTCCCCCTGTGCCTGCTTTCTCTATATTTCCACTCAAGAAAGCAAAGAACAAAATAATAAGGTAAACCTTCAATAGAATCATTCACTTTCAGGAGTTTATTTAAAACAAAACACCTGAAGTATTGTGATAATCTGAATGGTTCATATTTGAGGGAAGCAAATGTTATAGTTATGAGCTTCATATCAGACTTGTAGACATTACTTACATCCTTCTGGCTGCCTTTTAGAGTCTTAGTCACTGCAGGCCAGCTGCGGCAAGGAACCAGGGTCCCACAGGATGAGACAGCATCAGCGATGAATGTATCGGGAAAGGGGAAAGGGGCAAGAAAACCTAGACACTCTTTCTATGGTGCCAATATATCACATCTTCCTCTTACATCTTTACACTGAGAGTCTCAGCAGATCTTTATTTATACTCTACACACAAGAAGCAGGAAAGCAGGGAAACATCATTTGTAACATTTTTTAGGAAAAACAGGGAACCTTCAGGCCCCAGCACTGTGCAAAAACATGTTTTTGAGAACAGCAAAACAACATTTGTTACATTTTCTTAGGACTGGTGCAAAACAACATGTATCCATCCATATATCAAACATTGAGGCAGATGTAATAACCCAGCTCCATCACAATGAACTAGCCCTTTCCACCACAGGCACCAAGCAAAAGGAAATGTTAAAATTAAAACCCCAAACTATATCTATTCCTTACCATTCCATCCCCAAAAGCAGCCACCAACCCCAACCTATCCTGAACCCAATTGTTCATCATCAAAATTGCTCAGCTACCAATTATTTTGTATGGTTAAACAGCCAATCTTAAAACTGCCCCCCCCCATGGGAAATTTCCCACAGGGAATATCAGCCCAAACAGTGGAGACCGGGCAGGGGCCAGCTTTGGAGCTCCTGATTTTTCAGGGTTGTCCTTCATGCCGGACTTTTGTCACTCAGCAAGAGTAGCATGCCCCCCAGTACTTAGTAGTACTTCTACGGTTATGACTATGAGGCAGATATTATATGGAGGTGGCTGTATGCCACAGGACTTGTTCATGTGCCTGCAGTTGATTCCAAGGGACTTGGAGAAGTCTGTGGCAGAGGCCAGCCACGGTTATATGGAGTATATTTCCAGTCTTATCCTGCACTTGAAAAAAATCTATGGGGTTTTTGTTTGCACAAATTAATGTACTGGCCTATGATTGTATATCTCTGATCTCCCTTTCTCATCTAATGTTGCATTGGATGATATTTGGGATGATAATTGCCTAGTTAATTGGAAAGTTGTACTTTCACTTAAACACATCACTGATGTAGTCACATCTCAAACAGAAGATGAATGCTCATCAAGATTGTGATGTTAAAAATAAAAGAACATGAATTCTTGACAGAATGGGCTTCTAGTTCTAAGTTGTCCTGAATTAAAGATATGCTGGTGCTAGAGGAGACCAATGCAGGATTTCATTGCTTCCTTTTATAGAATGCACTGCAGGATGCAAAGGCTGGGTACCCTTTGTTTAATCTTCTTTATCTGGTTCTTTGATCATCAGTGGATGCAAAAAGACTAACTTCAAGCAGCAGGTTCCTCCTGCTCAGCGGATGGAGCCTGTGCTCAAGGTCTTGTTGTTCCCAGAAAACTTTATAATATGTTCACATTAACATTTATTTTTTGGGGGGATGCATTGAGAATATTTAAGCTGTACACTCTTAGCAACTTTCAAGTATACATTGAAGTATTATTAGTTATGTTCACAAGGTACTTGAGATCCTGGGGATTTCTCTTAAAGTCTTTGTTCTGAAGCATTAGGAAAGGTCTTTCCTTGTTAAGCAATTTGTAAAGAGAGACCTAATATATATTTAGAAGGAAGATGAAAGTGTGTGATGGCTTCTAGGGGTTGGAACTGTGTGATTAAAGACTCTGAAGTAGAGAAGAACTTAGATTATGAGAAATTGAGAGAAAGTTGGCATAACTTTCTCCATTTTCTGAAAGTTTATCCCCAGTTGAGTGACAGGGTGCCTGGAGTATCTGGCAGAAACTTGATGAGGCAGGGCTTGTGGAGTGGCAGGTGATGTTGAGGGATTTAGAGTTCATGCTACAGACAGTTATACTCACTGTGCTAAGCTGAGTAGTGATCCCAGAGATAAACCATATGCTAATCACCCATATCCATGAATGCTACCTTATATGGTGCTACGGATTGAATTGTTTCCCTCACTATAGCTATGTTGCAGTTCCAAATATATGTGAATGTGACATTATTTGGAAGCATGGTCTTTGCAGATGATCAAGTTAAGATAAGGTAATAAGAGTGGCCCCTAATCCCATATGACTGATGTATTTATCAAAAAGGGAAATTTAAATATAGAGATACACATACATAGATGGGAAACAATGTGAAGAGACATGGAGAAAACCACGCAAGCCAGAGAATGTCTGAAATTAAGGGAGCACCTGGAACAGATTTTTCCTCATGACCATCAGACACCTTGATTTTGGATTGCTAGTTTTCAGAGCTGAAAGCATAAATTTCTGTCCTTTAAGCCATCCCATTCTTGGTACGTTGTTACAATAGCTATAGGAAAAAAATACATATGGCAGGATGCTGGTTAAGATAAGGATTTTAAAATGGGGGAGACTACCCTGAATTATCTCTACATGGAATCACAGGATGGAGGAAGAAGGAGATTTCACAATAAAAAGAGAAATTGTTACCGGGTTGCAGCCGCAGGAGGAGTGGTCTCTGGCTCCCCTGCAAGTTAGTGTGGCAGTCCTGCCTCAGAGACCTTTTATGTAGCAGTGTGCTGCCTGGATCGTGGAATGGACCAATCGGGTGTGAGCCTTGGGTTGATTGGCACCAGGACTCCGCCTAGTACAAGTTAGTGATAGCCAAGCCCACTACACTTCCTGAGTTCTGGAACAGGCCAAAATGGACCAATCAGGTGCAGGCAAAATAGACCAATCAGACTTGGGGGGGGGCACCTGAAGAAGTGAATAGAAGGCCAGGTCGAAGCCAGTTGGGGAGCAGCAGTTCGTTGGAAGCAGCAGCAGAGGAAGAAGAGCTCCTGCAGAGGAAGAGGAGAAGACAGTTCCAGCCTTCGAAGGAAGGAGGGAAGCCTCCAGCCACCGCCCTCCCAGGAGAGAGAGAGACTGAGACTCAGTCCTGGCTGTGACACTGACTGCAAGGAGTACCAAAGGCCCTGGGCCTGGTGTCTCAAAGAGCTGTCTGTTGGTGACATAAACCAACAACTCACAAGAGCTGTAACAATCGGTGTCCACTGGAATACTGCCTCTGCAGGCCCATAGTGGTCATTGCTCCTGGACAGTGCTACCTAGAACTGGTGACCGGTGACTGCCAACACTGATGCTGTCCGGATGAAGCAGCCAGCCTCTTGTAGATATGCAAGCGGCCTCATTTCCCCCAGTTTGTGAATAAACCCCATGACTGTTGTTCCTGTAGCCTGAAGTCCCTTGCAATTGTGCGCGTGGGTGAGAACCCACAGACAGTGACCTGTATCGGGCACTGTCTTCTGGTAGGCTATAGCCCCTGTTGCTATAGCCCTTGATTCTGGTTTGTGGCCTTTTGGCCTTTAGGGGCTTTTTGGGACCTCTGGCCCCTGTCTCAGTCAGAGCGGCCTCCTCCTCCTACCCTATCGCCCCCTGTTTCAATAAGACTATGGAAGCTAAGAGCAATTTGAAGATCCTATGCTCTGGCTTTGAAGAAAGAGGAAGAATCGCAAGCCAAAGACTACAGGCAACTTCTAGAAGTTGAAAAAGGCAAGGATTCTCCCCTCAGAGTCTTCAGAAAGTATCAGCCTACTCATGCTGCCTTGACTTTAAACCAGTGAAACAAATTTTGGACTTCTGACCTCCAGAACTATAAAAGAATAAATGTATGTTGTGTCAAACTATCAATTTTGTGGCTTATAACAAGCCACGTTGTTATAGCAGTAATAAGAAGTTAATACATCACTAAAAATGCCACAGCCCAGCTCTGACAATGAACCAGGGTCCCCACAGGATGAGACAGCATCAGCAATGAATGTATAGGGAAAGGGCAGAGGGGACGAGAAAACACAGACACTCTTTCTAGGGTGCCAACATCTTACATCTTCCACCAAAAGTCTGGCAGTTCTTTATTTATACTCTACACACAAGAAGCAGGAAAGCAGGGAAACATCATTTGTAACATTATCTTAGGAAAAACAGGAGACTTTCAGACCCCAGCCCTGTGCAAAAACATGTTTTTGAGAACAGCAGAACAACATTTGTTACATTTTCTTAGGACTGGTGCAAAACAACATATATCTATCCAAATACTAAACTTTTGAGGCAGACTTAATAACCCAGCTCCATCACAATGAACCAGCCTTTCCACCACAGGCCCAAGCAAAAAGGAAATGTTAAAATTAAAACCCCAAACTATATCTATTCCTTACCATTCAATCCCCAAAAGGAGCCACTAACCGCAACCTATCCTGAACCCAATAGTTCATCATCAAAATTGCTCAGCAACCAGTTATTTTGTTTGTTTAGTAAAACAGTCAGTCTTAAAACTTCCCCCCACCACTGTGGGAAATTTCCAATTAACACTTAATATGCCTTTACGAGATGGTGACAGTAATATCAGCCCAAACAGTGGAGACCGGGCAGGGGCCAGCTTTGGAGCTCCTGATTTTTCAGGGTTGTCCCTCATGCCGGACTTTTGTCACTCAGCATGAGTAGCATGGACCCTGACATAAAAACATGTTAGAATTTAGTCTTCATTTTGAAAATTCAGCTGACTGATGTGACTGCTGCAGTGTGGCAACATAGTGGGGAAAAGGCAAAAATAGCAGGGAGCTGAGAAGAGAGGCCAGTCTGAAGTTTTTGAAATAGCATAGATAAGTGAAAATGGTGACTGAGTTAGATTGGTAACTGTTGAAGAGATGTGAGAGATGTGAGAGACTTCATGACTCAGCCAAACTTATTCTGTGGTTACACTGGAGGGAATAATTACCCTGGTCACAGCCCAGAGTTTGTCACCATCAGTCATATCAGCTTGGTGCAAGAAGCTAAAATATAAGTAGACAACTCCTTAAAGAAACTCATGTTACGCTTGGGAGATATTGGCCAGATTGGCTCTGAGGCATAGCATCTAGGGTAAGGAGATTCCTGATAGCTCCATTCCACGCTCCTCTGCCCTCACTGCATCTCACCTCATTAGTGTGGTGTATTCTAGAATGCCTCTTAAGTGAGACATTACCTGACTGCTTCAGGTTACCCAACTCAACCCTCAAATGGAGGGCCTCATTCTGATTTGGGGCTCCTCATCAATAACAATGAAGCAATTAGAAAATGCCCAGATTCTCTAATTATAAACTAAGGAATATAATTTTAAATAACCCATAGCCAATGAAGAAATTACAATGGAATTTACACCCTACATATATACATATTTTGGTGTATAGTTTATACACATTGCTGTGAAACATCTTCAGTTTTTCATCTTGCAAATCTGAAATTCTAAAGCCATTAAACACTTCTCCCTCCCCCCTTCTTACCAGTTACTGGTAACCACCATTCTACATTTTTGTCTAGTTTGGTAAGGTGCAGCTATCATTGTACTTAGAAGAAATGTTATAGAATTAAAATCATGAATTAGAAAGGCACAGGCAGCTTCACTGGTGATTCTTTCAAACATAACAAATTTTTTTTGCTGTATTTCTGACTTCACATTTTAAACAATCCTTCAATCTTCCCTCCGTTTATTCAGAATTTTTTTTTATTAAAATATTTTAAAATTTACATAACAATCTTAAAATATTTCAGAAAATAGAAAAAGAGAGAACTCTTCTCAGTTCATTTTATCAAACTAGTTTTACCTTCAAAATTTAGTCATTGATAATGAAATAACAAAATCCAGTTTCTTTAATGTCTCCCCCCAGTTTTACTGAGTTATAATTGGCATATGACATTGTTAAGTGCTTCAGGTGTCAGCATAATGATTTCATGTATATATACACACACACACATATACATATATATGTATATATAATATATACACCAAATATACACACCTCTGGTAACCCCATATTTGACATCTATTTCTATTTTTTAAAATTCCACATTTAAGTCAGATCAAATCATATTTGTGTTTTTCTCTCTGACTTATTCATTTAGCAGAAAGCCCTCAAGTTACTTCCGTGTTATTACAAATGGTAGGATTTTCTTTTGATGGTTGAATAATATTCCATTACACACATGACAGATTTTCTGTTTTTTTTTTTTTAAACATTGTTAGAGACCTGTCTATTACAACTGTCCTTTTGAAATTGGATCCCAGTGACACATTGGGGGCATAACTGGCTTTGTCATGGCTCAGTGCCTGGGCAGCATCACTGGAGGCTGAGTGGCATCAGTGGTTTCCCTCCCTCCTGCCCCAGTGTGCATAGGCAGCAGGCAGCAGTGGTAGCCCAAGCATGCTGACTATAGGCAGTGCCCATGCTGCTCTAAAAGTGGCACGTGTTCCCCTGCCCATTGCCCCAGGGTCGTTCCCCTTGCCACACTACTCCAGGGCATATGGTTGACCCAGTTGGCCTGGTTGACCCAGGGCATGCAGCTCCACTGGCGCACCAGAGCAGGCTCCAGTGGCCCCAGTCCAAGTAGGATGGAGCATTGGGCCCCAGTGGGCCAGCTCCAGTCCAGAGGCTCCCTGAGGCCAGGAGCAGTGAGGTCCATGAGTGCCAGGTAAACACAGCAGACTCCCTGTGGAGCCCACCCTACAGCAGCTAGAACCTGTGTCCCTGTGCTGCTGCAAGCCTCCACACCCCCTTTTGAATTATTACCCCAGGCCCACAGAAGGGGCACCAGGTACAGAGTGTGTCTAGCCCCACTAGGGCAGCTCTGGCTGTGGCTCCTAGAGCCCATCACCCCATGAACCTCATGAACTTACTCTGATCTCAGAGGTGATTGGGTGTGTGCATGTGCCAGGTTTTCCCTTTTGTATTTGGCATCTGGATTGTAAATGTACCAATCAGGTACAAAGTTTGTTTGTGAGTTAATTATTTGGAATGAAAAACAGAAGCAAACTGATTGGAGCTAATGGTCCAATCATATCCTTAGGATTGAAAATGGTCCAATAAAACCAAATAAGGGTCAAGGAAAGGAATAAGAAAAAAAAATAATAACAATAAAGACACAAAAACCAAAAATGAAAAGACAAGGACAAATTGGGGATACTTGGTGGGGAGAGGGGAAGGGGAGGGTTGAGGGCAGATGGGAGCACAGGGGACTGAGGTGATGGTGCACTGGTGATATGGTGATGGGGAATACATGAGGGCTACAATTGATGTCAAATACATATAAATTAAAGGGAAAAATGTAAAAAAAAGACAGAATTAAAAGTATTTTTAAAAAATAAAATAAAAATAAAAACAAACAAAAAAGAAAATGGTCCAATGAGACTTATAAGGTGGGGGGGGGTCTTAGAAGAGGATATAAAGCAGAGCAAGAGCCAGCTTGATTCATTCTGTTCTAGGACTCCAAAGAAAGAAGGATTCAATAACTGACCTCTCAAGAAGACAAATATCATTGATGGGACAGTACCATCTTGTGTACACAACTTTTGGGACTATGAACACTGGAGACACTATCAAGGGTGAGACAGCCAGCCACTGTGGCCTTAGAAAACTCTTTTGTGGCCCCAAACTCTTTGTTAAAAAAACAACACAAATTAAAAAAATAATAAAACATTGTTGCTGTTACCTGAGCCTGAGTGTTATCTTGTAATTGTTAGCAGACTGGTGAGACCCCACAGTGACCTGTCCCTCACCTTGGCACTATCTGGCATTGTTTTTAGCACTATTTTACATTTCCTTCAGTTTTATTAAGATATAATTGAAATATAGTACCATATGAGTTTAAGGTAAACAGCATATTGATTTGCTTTACCAATGCTATGAAATTACCACAATAAGTTCAGTTAACATCCATCATCTCTCCCAAAGAATACAAAATCACTAATTTGAATGCACATACATACTTCTATGTTCACTGAAGCACTATTTACAACAGTCAAATTATGCAAGCAACCTAAATCCCTATTGACAGAGAAGTGGATTAAGAAGATGTGGTATATACATACAATGGAATACTACCCAGCTACAAAAAAGATAAACTACTGCCATTTGCAGCAGCATAGATGGAGATGGAGGGGATTATGCTAAGTGAATTAAATCAGAAGGAGAAAAACAAATACAGGATGACTGAATTCATATATGGAATATAGAGGAAAAAAACAAAGGGAATGATAAAACTAAACCAAAATAAACCCTAGAAATAGGGTTTCTGCAGAGTTGAGGCTGCAGAGTTCTGACTGCAGAGTTGAGGTTACTAGAGAGGGAGGGAGGGGGCACAATGGCCTAGGGGAAAAGGCTATGGTTACTTTGATGATGGGGGTGAGGTGGCAACGTACATATGAGAAGGTGTGTCTCTAGTCCCCTAAATCATACACAGTGTTGTAAACTAATGTTATCTAAACAAAGGGGAAAATTCATTATCTCAGATAGATTAAAAAATATCTTTTTTCCTTGTTAGAGAAGAATCCTTAGGATAATCTCTCTCTCTCCCCATCCATCCATCCATCCATCCATCCATCCATCCATCCATCCATCCATCCATCCATCCATCTATCTATCTAAAGAGAAGATACACACACATCCCACAGCAGAGTGATAGTCACAATTTTAAGTATTGAGGGACTGAATATTCAGACAATGACCACACCATAAATAAAAATAGAAGTATGAACCACAACCTGCCCAGGAAGCCTGGCTGCTATAAGTCAGAGTTGGAGGAAGTTAGACCGTTATCTTTAGTAACAATGTAGGAAGCTAACAACTTCTGGAACAATAGGTTCCAAATGGCCAGGTCTTGGTTAATTACTGATAACTGCTCTAATTTTGTTTTTCAATTTAGGACCAATCACAAAAAGCCAATTATGAACTCCCAAGCAATTACCTGACTTCTGCTAGCCCACCTCCTGTTTCCCCAAGTCAACAGTCTCCAAATAGGACACACCTGAAGCCTTCCTCTGTTTCTGCTTTTAAGCTTTCCCACTTCCCTGCCTGCCTTCCAGTCTCTGCCAAAACGCAAGTACAGAGGCCGACGCTGGAATAGCCGACGCTGGAATAACTGAGCAGGCTGACTTCCTGTCATCCGTAAGAAAACTCCCAGAATGTAGTAGTCACTCACTCTGACACTCAGTGGTGGCCATGCTCTTTCCCAGTCTCCAAGGGTGAGGCAAGCGTGGGGACCCTGAGGCAAGTGCAGGTGGATGTGTCAGGGCATGTCCCATGGGTGCTGCTTTCCTTTATTTGGCTTCGGATCTGGGGTGTTTTTTTTAGTGCCAGTGCTTTGGAGAATGAACTTTGTCCTGAAGTCAATTCATTAATTTTGAGTTCCTCTTTGTGGTGGAGCGTCTGTCTATTCCCTGGGCTCATTATGAACAGGGCTGGGTGTCCTGAGACATCTGTTTGGCAACTAGAGTTATAAACCTGGTACTTGAGCTCATTATCAATTTTGTGAAAAACAGAAATTAGCTTGGAGCATTAGTGCTGCAGACCAGCTCCGGCAACGAACCAGGGTCCCCACAGGATGAGACAATGTCAGGCGATGAATGTATAGGGAAAGGGGAGAGGGGACGAGAAAACACAGCACTCCTTCTACAATGTCAACATCCTCCACTGAATGTCTCAGCAGATCTTTATTTATATATTACAAACAAATGGCAAGCTAACATTTGGAACATTTTTGCTAACAACAACTGGGGGTCTTCACCACCTCCCGCCAGTGTTTTTTCCTAGTCAAACCAAATCATGTTTTTCCCAGCGGGATGCAAAACAACATGTATCCATCGGTAAGCCAAACATTAGAGCAAACATAACAACTTTGTCCCAAAATTGTTAACTACTTTGCCCTACTACAGGCCTCCAATAAAAGGATAATATTAAACCCTACATTATACCTACATCCTATTATTTAATTCCTAAAAGAAACCCATAACCCCAACTTATTCTAAACCCAGAACTATTCAGTAATGTTTTTTAATATTAACGGAATCCCCCCAGATACAATTTGGATTCAGTGTAATGGTGGCAGAGAAATGGGGAGGAGGGCAGGATGGATACAAGTGATTTGTTTATCAACTGAGAGAGGCAGAGCCACCTGGGAGATACATAGCCTTTCATAATGGGCCAAGCCACAGGGGTCTTGTTTTGGTTCCCTAGGTCAGTTTCCCATGACAAATATTTGGGTTTTGAGGAAACTGTCTACTTTTTGAATTTTTTTTTGTAAAACAACTTCCATTAAATGCACAGCAATCAATTTCACGACCCTCCCCTGGGTTATTTTCCAGGAAGCACATATCATGAGCCTATGATTATCAGGTTAGCCAAAACAAAATGGAATCCAGCAGGGGCCAGCTTTGGAGCTCCTGATTTTTCAGGGTGTCCCTTATGCCGGACTTTTGTCACACAGCACAAATAGCTTGGCCCTCACCACATTAGTGCCATAAATTTTTATCTGGGTACATGAAGCTGGGAGGAGAGTGTGGGTGAGCCAGTCTCCAGCCACCATTTGCTCTCACCTTGCCCTGAGGATTAGATCTGTGCATACTTCTTGGGTCTGATTTGTCTTTACTGAGATCTTCAGCGTGGAGTACAAGGTAAATTATGGGGAGCAGAAGAGGGGCGGTAGGTGCTGAAGGGGGTGCGGAGGACCTGACATGTGAGAAGTTAACAGTGATGGTTGGTGTAGTGCCAGCAAGGGCGGCACTGGGCAGGTTCTGGATGTTTCTAGCAGATGGGGGGTAAAGGAAGGAGACTTGGAGCCCTTGGTGGCTTTTATGCTTTTATTGTCAGAGGTGGCCAGGTACTTGGCAGGCAGGGGTACCAGGGGGCCGGGAGGCAGCCCTAGGCGCATCTCACTCTCTCAGCTGCTTTGCTGCTCTCGTCTTGTTCTGCTGCTCTTGCTGCTCCTCTGCTGCTGCTGCTGCTGCTGCTCATTGGTACTGGCGACCTCATGATGCTGCCCTTATATGCCCCTGTCTAATCCCAGGTGCGCCCACTTGTGCCTGCCCACCTAGGCATGCATGCAGCACCACAGGTGTCCATCATTATTCCAGTGGCGGGAGGGTGGAAAGATCTGATTTCTCTGACCCTACAGACGGGAAGTGGGAAAAGTTGGTCTGAGTTCAGGTTTCAGTCGTCGGCCCAGAGTGAGTCAGCTTAGGCACAGAGATGCATTCTTGCTGCCAAGTGACAAAGATTGTCAGTGTCAGAGACCTGACTCTGGAGTGAATTCTGGAGTCAGCAGTGGACCTGTTGCAGCAGAGGTGGCTGTCTCCCATTCCCTCCTGTGCTGATCTTGGAACCCACTTCCCTGAGCCATGGTGGTGTGCCTGTTACTCTATGTGCTAGCATTTCCCTATCAGCTGCTGTTATTTTCTGACAGCTTTCTCACCACTGCCAAACGAGGATGGAGTTATCACACAGGTTGCCCTATACCAGTGCATGTGAACCTATTTCCCTATCAGAATCAGCTAGGGAGTTTATTTTTTATTTTTTTAAAGATTTATTTATTTATGCATACTAGAGCTAGGGCACAGGCCAGAGGTGTGAGGGGGTTGGGGTGAGAGGATTCACCAGAGTGGGAAGCAGAACAGGCAGACTCACTGAAATACACTGCTGAGGGGAGCAGTGGGTGAGGCAGAAGAGATCTGCTGTGGGTCTCCTCCCTGGTGGTGGATCGAACTAGTGCCACAGTGACTGTGGAAGCCCACAGTGTAGCACTCAACCCCCTGTGCCACCAGGGAGGCCCGAGCTAGGGAGTTTTAAAAAAAATGTGATGGGCCCCATTAGATTCAGTGACCCATACCCCTGTGGGCTTAGGACTGAGGAGAACCTGCACATTTAAAAATACCTTTCCACAGGTCCCAGAGACATGCTGAATCCCACTTATGACCTGCAGACCCTATTCTTGCCTTTTTCTGTTTAAACATATCCTCCTATCATCAACTCTTTCAATAGTCTTTGCCACTCTGATGGACTTTCCAGTTTCTGGTAGGGAAAATTTTTGAATTTTAACTGTGATATCACACAAGACAGAAACCATATACTCTGACGAAGCATTCCTGGAGGTTCACCATTGGTAGAACAAGTGCTGCCCCTCCCTTTCTGCATCAGTTAGGTGAATGCTCACAGAGCACTTAGGAGGTCTAATGCGCTCAGTGCCCCTTGGGGCAGGCACGTTGTGAGCTGACTGACCACTAGGAGGCAGCTCTGTCTCTAGTCTCTGTCCTCATACACACCACATTCCAAGTAGCAGAGTGGGGTGGAGGACTGGAACTTCTGGGGGTACTGAGGTTCTCATGATATATGTAACATCAACATTTAGCTCTGGTGGAGTGCCTTCCTGTGTTGGTGAACTATAATTAAAAAAAAAAATCACCCCAACCCAGAAAATCTTTCCACAAAATCTGAAGAGAAAATAGACTTTTATGTGCGCGTGTGCACACACACACATTATCTATATCTTTGTTGTAGTTGTTGCAGTAACATTACAACCTGATATTAAGCACCACAATATGAAGTATCTGTAGCCACTGCAGCACAAGTTCAATCCCTGTTTTGACACTCCACAACCATAATCCTCCTAATCCTCCACTAGAAACCATCGACCCTACCCTGTTTCTTCTCTGCTCCTCCTTCCTCCCCACTAGTTGTCTTAATTCTGCAGTCATATTTCTAGGGCTTGTTTTGGTTTAGTTTTGTCCAAAAGAAGTTATGTATTTGGATAAGCATTAAATCAGAATGTGCTCTTTATCATAAGCAATCAGTTAAAAGACTGCAAATGTTACTGGGCTGCAGCCAGCAGGAGGAGTGGTCTCTGGCTCCCCTGCAAGTTAGTGTGGCAGTCCTGCCTCAGAGACCTTTTATGTAGCAGTGTGCTGCCTGGATCGTGGAATGGACCAATCAGGTGTGAGCTATGGGTTGATTGATACCAGGACTCCACCTCTCACCACAAGTCAGTGGTAGCAGAGCCCCTCTGGTAAATTACACTTTCTGAATTCTGGAACAGGCCAAAATGGGCTAATCAAGTGCAGAATTGGAAAATGGGCCAATCAGACTGTGGGGTGGGGGGCACCTGGAAAGTAAATTTAAGACAGGGTCCAAGGGAGCATTGGGATAGGGAGCTGATTGGGATTCAGAGCGACCTGGAGCAGCAGACAGAGAAGCAGCAGCCCAGAGGAAGAAGAGCTCCTGCAGAGGAAGAGGAGAAGATGGTTCCAGCCTTCCAAGAAAGGAGGGAAGCCTCCAGGAGCCGCCCTCTGAGGAGGGGAGAGAAACTGAATAACTTTGTGGAGACTATTTGTTGGTGGCATAAACCAACAATTCACAAAAGCTGTAACACTGGGTGTTTTGAACACTGCCTCTGTAGGCCCATAGTGGTCATTGCTACTGGATAGTACTGCCTAGAACTGGTGACTGGTGACTGCCAACACTGATGCTGTCCAGATGAAGCAGCCAGCCTCTTGGGGATACGTAAATGTTCTTGTTTCCCCCTGTTTGTAAATAAACCCCATGGTTGTTGTTCCTGTAGCCTGAGGTCCCTTGCAATTGTGCGCGTGGGGGAGAACCCATGGACAGTGACCTGTATCGGGCACTGTCCTCTGATAGGCTATAGCCCCTGTTGCTATAGGCCTGGATTCTGGTTTGTGGCTTTGGCCTTTTGGGGCTTTTGGGGGGCTCTCTGCTCTCAGACTGTCCTCCAACCCTGTCTCAGTCTGAGCCTCCTCTGTCCCCTGTTTCACAAAGACAGAAGGACTCTTAGGCTTTTGTATAGTCACTCAGTGACAACCATTACATGCATGTTCGCAGGAGAAATTATAACTTCAAGTAAGAGGACTTGATAGTACTGTTTTCCACACATAGTCCATTCTAGATTCATCTGGTAATTGAGGTGATCATCATCTATGTTAATCAATTGGCTTTATCCAAAGGAGAAACATTCTTCTCACATTTTTATGATAAGAAGTAGTTTTGCAATTCAGAACATGGTACCTGCTGAAGTCAGTAAGTAATTGGTATATTGTGGGGAGATGTTTTGAGACTTCTATTGTATTAAAGAACTGTTTCCTCTTCCCTATTTATTTATGTATAACAGTATATATGTGTGTGTATGTGTATATATACACTCTTGAATTTTACTCAGTTTGTATTACCATTAATTACTTTGATTTTCAAATTTGACTAATGTGAGTTCCTTCAAGCTTATTTTTCTGTCAAGTTGCAATCTCCCCACCATTCTTCAAGCACTTTCATTCTTTCTGGTATTGTTACAGAGCAATCCTGATATAAAACGGGTTTGCCTGACTGGGTCCTCACCTGTGCTCTTGAAAGGCACTTAAAATAAGTCCCAACTGCAGGCACACACAACAGAGGTTAATAAAGGTTTTATTTACAAAAAAAGGGGAAGTAAAGGAATGAATAACTCAGGGAGAAGAGAGAGAGAGACAAATCTGTAAATGTGTCCTACCAGTTCCTCTGAGCTAGACCCCAACAGCACGCAGAGAGCTGGCTCCAAACCCAGAGAGCCCCCAAGGCCCACATGTCTGGTTTTATAGCAAGCCTGGCTGCTTAACTCTACCCTCAGGACCCAGTGATCCACTCTTCTGTGATGATGACCTTATGGGATTTGTAGATTTTGAATGTCGTTGGTCTGAAGTCAGGATTGGAGTCCATAAACTTATTTGTATAGTTCATTCAGGACATCCATTCCCTCAACAGTATGTTTTAGACCTAATATGGTATGTGTTTTTTCAACACTACCTTAATTGAACTGTTAATTCTGATGTTGTTTATCTAGAGACAGTATTGGTTCCCATAGACTAAGGACCCAGTCTTACAATACTGTCTCCCACGTCATATGTCAGTGGTAAGTTCTGGTTGTGACCTGTGCTTCTACCTGACTAGCTAAAAATTGACCCCACAATGGGTTGCATTAATTAACTAGAGTAATTCACAGAACTCAGGAAAATTTACTTACTAGATTATTGGTTTATTATAAAAGGATATAACTTAGGAATATAGGAGGACCAGTGAAAAGTAACCTCCAAGCCAGTGGATGGAGCTTGCAGTCAACTCCATAATAGAAGGTAGGGCTTTCTTAATGCCACCCCTGATTGAAACAGGGGGGCAGGGGAAGAGGCTCTGACTGAGACAGGGGCCAGAAGAGGGCCTGCGGCCAGAGAGCCCCAAAAAAGCCCCTAAAGGCCAAAAGGTCACAAAACAGAATCAAGTCCTACAGCAACAGGGGCTATAGCCTATCAGAGGACAGTGCCCCATACAGGTGGGTTCTCACCCACACACACAATTGCAAGGGACCTCAGGCTATAGGAACAACAGTCATGGGGTTTATTTACAAACTGGGGGAAATGAGAGCGCTTACGTATCCACAAGAGGCTGACTGCTTCATCTGTACAGCATCAGCGTTGGCAGTCACCGGTCACCAGTTCTAAGCAGCACTGTCCAGAAGCAATGACCATTACAGGCCTGCAGAGGTGGTGTTCTAGTGTGACAGCTCTTGTGAGTTGTTGGTTTATGTCACCAACAGACAGCTCTTTTAGACACCAGGCTCAGGGCCTTTGGTACTCCTTGCAGTCAGTGTCACAGCCAGGACTGAGTCCCAGTCTCTCTCCCTCCTCAGAAGGCAGCTGCTGGAGGCTTCCCTCCTTTCTTCGAAGGCTGGAACTGTCTTCTCCTCTTCCTCTGCAGGAGCTCTTCTTCCTCTGCTGCTTCTTCAGATCCCTTCTTCCTCTGGGCTTCTGCTTCTCTGTCTGCTCCTCCAGGTCGCTCCAAATCCTCTTTCTCCAAAATGGATCCTCTCTCCAAAATGGATCCCAAGTTCCCTTAGACCCCGCCTTATATTCACTTTCAAGGTGCCCCCCCCCCACAGCATGATTGGTCCATTTTGCCTGCCCCTGATTGGTCCATGTTGGCCTGTTCCAGAATTCAGGAAGTGTAATTTACAAGAGGGGCTCTGCTATCACTAACTTGTGCTGATAGGCAGAGTCCTGGTGTCAATCAACCCAAGCCTCACACCCGATTGGTCCATTCCACGATCCAGGTAGCACACTGCTACATAAAAGGTTTCTGAGGAAAGGCTGCCGCACCAACTTGTAGGGGAGCCAGAGACCACTCCTCCTGCTTACTGCCACCCGGTAACAATCCCTGATGTTCTATGGGGCTGGTGGGAAATAGGGGTGGGGCTAGAGTTTTAGCAATTAAACTGCTGGTGTTTTGGCAATTAAATTGCTGTGCCTGTGGAGTAGGGGCTACCTTGCCATGCACAACTTTGGCTTGGACTTCAGTTTTTGCTCGACAGATACTATCTGGTAGGACAGGTGCATCTGGCCACGTGTCATCCTGAAAATTGTCTCTCTTTCTCTCTCTCCCTCCCCCCCAAAAACCCTGTCTCCTTTCCCTCTTTTTCCCCTTTTCTCACTCCCTATGTAAATGAACCATGTTATTCTTGTTGCTCACTGTGTGTGTTTGCTCTTGGGTCATGTCCTGCATCCTCAAACACCACCCACCAACCAAATCAACCTGATTTACCTGGGTATGCTCCATTTCAGGAACCACTAGATCGAGGAAGTGCATAGGATAAGGTGTGTGGGAAGGAACAGCGCTTCCTTGTATTCTGGATCCCCTGTTCTCCCTAAATCTCCTGGAAGCTCTGAGTCCTGTTATTTTAAGTTTCAGTGGAAGCATCATTACTAGGCACAACTGACTAAGTCTTTGGTCAATTGTGATTCAACTCAGTCTCCAGCTGGTCCTGCTCCCTGGAGGCTGGGGTGTGGGGCTGAAAGTTCCAATTCTCTGATCTCATAGTTGGTTCCCCTGGCAACCAATCCACATCTTTATGGATTTTCAAAAAATCTTACATTAACATAAATACAATCTAGGTGAGTTTACTGCTGTTGAGGTCGCATGCCAAAGGCCAGCTCCTGCTAAGGCCAGGTTCCCAAAGGACTTGGTGAATTGAAGGAAATTGAGAAGTCACTATCACTTGATCAGAGTGTAGCAAACGTCCTACTGAGTGTCTCAGCAGGCCTTTATTTATATGTTACAAGCAAGCAGTGGGGTTACATCATCATGTGCATACAGCAGAAAGATAACAATCACTACATTTTTTCTTAAGAACAGCTTGGGGTCTTTATGACCTCCAGTCAAGATTTAGGACATACACTGTTTCAAGGTATAGCCTACGTGCGAGACAGGGACACAACATGTTTCTATCAGCACACTAGTTTTTAATATTAAGGCAGGCATAGCAACTTAGCGCAATCACAACTAATTATTTTGTTTTTACTCCGAGTATAAGACAGACTACTAGCTTCAAGGTCTAGAGTTAAACTAATATCAATTATTTTTTGTTATTAGGGAGACTTTTATATATGATTATGACTTAAGTAAAACAGAGGCAGAGAAGAGGGGAGGAGGGTTGGTAGGGTTTACGTGACTCATTTATCACTTGGAAGATACAGAGCCTTCCACAATGGGCCAATTACAGAGGTCTTTCTTTGGTTCTCTAGGCCAGTTTCCCATAAACAATGTTTAAGTCTGGGAAATTATCTAATAACTAGCTTTTGAGTTTGTAAAACAACCACATTCCAATTGCATTTGATACTGCCTGGTTTTACAGTATTGGTTTCTTGAATTCTGTGTTACAAATATTGTGTTACAATATTCGCCACTCAGTTCATCATCAAAATGCATAGCATCCAATTATTTTGTTTAGCAAAACAGCCAATTTTATAACACCCCTGTGAATGTTTTTTCAGTAAGCATATATCATGAAATCACAGAATTACAATTTAACCTAGAGAAAAGGGGCTGGCAGGGGCCAGCCTTTGGAGCATCCGGATCTTTCAGGAGTGTCCCTCATACCCGGACTTTTGTCAGGTGGCACAAGCAACTGGCCCACACCAGTCGCATTCTTTCCAAACATTCTTAGAGTTAAAAATATATATATACAAAAATATATGTAGGGCACTGATAACTTTAATCTAACCCAATAAAGTTTCTCCTATCTTTTCCTCATTCCAATCTCTTTCCTTCTCTTTTTTTCCAACAGTAAGTACCTTGCTCCAGTCTACTTTAATATATTTGTACTCATTTGCTCAATTTTACAATACATACAGTCGAACTTTGACAATGCCTCTTAAAAAAGAAGAAACCACACATACACATGTGCAGATCTACATGGGCAAAGTCCCTCTCTTTGTTCCCCTTCTGCTGTGCTGAGTCTTTAGCCATTGCTCACATGTTGGTGCACCTGTTCAGCAAAGGAAGTTGCAGGCATCGGAAGCAGCCCAGGATCCAGTCCCACGATCATAAGAGAGAGAACCCCTCACCACAGGCCCAGGGCCGGGTCTGGGGCCTCGTAGGGCTGTATCCAGAGGTCAGTGGCGTTCTCTTCAGATACTTGCGTCTTAAACAGCGGCCAGCAGATGGTGAGCGGAACTGGGTGTTTGCCGCCATCGTGGGCTCTGGGCCTGAAATAGGCGCAGAGGGACCCCGAGAAGGTGTCGGTGAAGGTAAAGATGTGGGAGCCATCATTCACGTTAAAGAAGGACAGCTTTCCCTGGTCATAGTCTAGGAAGATGCCCACGCACCGGGGCGGCACACGCACGGTGAGAGCCACGCGGTGCGGGTCCAGGACGAAGTACTCGCAGTGGTTCCACAGCCCCATCACCCAATAACCGCTGGCCGGACTCAGGCGGGCAGGCCCCTCACGGCACACCCCCTCCAGGCAGGCACCCAGGAACCAGCGGCTACGCCGGCCCACGTGCACCTCCCAGTAGTGGCAGCCCTGGGAGAAGCGCTCGCGGCTCAGCACGCACGTCTGCTCCAAGAAACGTTTGGGGTTAGCAGCCACAGGACCCGGAATCTCTGTGCGGGAGAACACGCTCTTGCTGTCAGCGGAGACCTCCAGACTGGGGTGCGCAGAGGCGGGATCCAGGGTCACTTCCACTGAGCAGAAGCACAGGTTAGTGTCCCAGAGAAGACAGTTCTGGGTTCCCCTGTTCACCACCTGTCCTCTCATTCTCCTAGTGGAGTAGTCGGGAATAGTCACCCCCTTCCTCACTACCACATCTCCCAGGGACTGAAGCGAATGGACAGGTCACTCTCGTGCATTTGAAAGTGATGGGATGAATGCTGGCTCTTCTCTGAACTGAAAGGTTCCTAAATTCAATACTAGGTGCCTTGAAGAGCAGAGATGGCAAACAAGACAGTTTTGGGGGCTGGGAGGTGGAGGAGGACTTACTTCTCCTATGTCCTAGTCAGGAGGAAGGAGCTCAGTAGTGATTCTTAGTCTCTCCTGGTCCCACCACCCGCAGTGAAATAGAGAGTATCTTGTGAGTGCTGGTCTTTGTTTTATAGCAATTTTTGATTTTTAAAACTGAACGGGACTTCTGAGATTATTTGGTTCAATGCACCTCTCAAAACACATCTACTGGATGGATGATAACCCCTAGGATCTCTTCTTCCAGATGACCTGGCAGTTCCTTACAAACTCTGTATTCTCTCGCAAAAAGACCCTATTTGTGACAGATGTGGACAAACTTCTAAGACCTGGAAAGCTATATGCCAACATATATGTATATTTTGTTCTCTCTGTGTGTGTGTTTGTGTGTGTGCGCGCACGCACTGCAGTCTCAGTAACTGGCTCCTGGATAAACCCTTTCTCTACTTGGCTTAATTTCTTTTCTGATCCAGTCAACCCAAGTCATTAGTCACAAGTCCTCGGCTTCAGTTACCTGCGTATTGCTGGGCTGCTCTCCACTCTGAAACCAAAAAGAAAGGAAAAACAAGTGTAGAAATTTGAGTCAGTAAGGATGGAATGCTGAGGGAGGCTCACAAACAAAACAGGTCCATTTCCACCATGACACCTAATGGTCTGGATCGGCCATGACATTCTTCCTGGGAATTTAGTTTTTTGTAGAGGGCTAGTGTCAACTTTGAGTTACCCCAAACCTTGGTTTTTCATGAGCATAACTGGTGGAACTTTAAAAACATATATCCCTCACACAGAATTACTTCTATAAAGAGTCTCCCAAAATTCATCTACAAATCCAAATCAATCCCATATAAAACTACTTCTGAATTTTTTAGGGAATTACATAAATTTATCTTAAAATTTATTTAAATAGGTACGTTAGCTTTAAAACAGATATTGAAATGGAGAATCTGTACTTTTGAATACCCATAAAAGCCAAAGCAGTAAAAGCAATATAGTGATAAACAGGTGGGTCAACAAACAGGTCTACCAGGATGTGGGAACTGAACACGCACTGAGCTTCACACATCGATGGCGAAATGACAGATGGCGCAATAAACCGGGCAAACCAAATTGCCATATATGTGTGTATTTCTCCATACACACACACATACGGAGAAAAATCATATTCTCACCTAATTCCATACACAAAGTGAATTTCAGATGAATTAAAGAACTACAATTATAAAAACTGAATAGAAGAAAACAGAGAATATCTTTGTGACCTAAGTGTGAAGAAAGGCTTCTTCAACAAAATTTAATATACACAAACAAAAAGGTGCCGGGGGCCATGCTGCTCATGCTGAGTGACAAAAGTCCGACATGCGGGACACCCCTGAAAAATCAGGAGCTCCAAAGCTGGTCCCTGCCTGATCTCCACTGTTTTGGCTGATACTGCTGTCACCTTCTTGTAAAAGCAAATTAAGTGCTAATTGGAAATTTACCCACGGGGTGGGGGGGCAGTTGTTAAGATTGGCTGTTTTACTAAACAAACAAAATAACTGGTTGCTGAGAAATTTTGACAACGAACTATTGATTGGCAAAGTGCTGTAAGATAAATTCAAGAAAACCAGTATTGTAACACCAGAGTTGTGGTTGTGTATAGAGGGACTCCTTTGGTGTCTTTAAACATTGCTGGCTCAGTTCTGGGATCAGGATAGATTGGGGTTGGTGGCTCCTTTTGGTGGTTGAATGGTAAAGGAATAGATATAGTTTGGGGTTTAATTTTAATATTTCCTTTTTGCTTGGGACCTGTGGTGGAAAGGGCTAGTTGATTGTGATGGAGCTGGGTTATTACATCTGCCTCAGTGTTTAGTATACATGTTGTTTTGCACCAGTCCTAAGAAAATGTAATGAATGTTGTTTTGCTGTTCTCAAAAACATGTTTTTGCACAGGGCTGAGGCCTGAAGGTCCCCTGTTTTTCCTTAAAAATGTTACAAATGATGTTTCCCTGCTTTCCTGTTTCTTATGTGTAAAGTATAAATAAAGACGTGCTGAGCCTATCAGTGGAAGATGTTGGCACCCTAGAAAGAGTGTCTGTGTTTTCTCGGGAGAAAGAGGGGTCTCCCTTTCCCCATACATTCATCCACCGATGCTGTCTCATTCTGTGGGGACCCTGGTTCATTGCCGGAGCTGGTCTGCGGCAATAAGGTAAAAATGGATGAATTAGAGTTTATCAAAATTAATGATTTCTTTTCAATAATGTGTATGTTACAATATAATATCAATATATTACTATATATGCATATAACTATAAATATTATGTATGACTTATTATTGGTGTATATATATACCAACTATAGACTATGAATATATATTATATAAATAACAATAAATACTAGTGACAAATCACATGCAATTAATTATATATTACAAGTAATGTATCAATAGTTACATATATTATAATTTTAATGTCTCTCTCCTGTGAGTCAATAAGGGAAAGAAAGTAACCTCATTGAAAAATGGGCACAGGACATGAATGAACTGGCAGTGTACAGAAGAGGAAGTCCAAGAGCCAATTAGCATGGAAAGAGTTAGTCAAGCTTCCTGGTGTTCAGAGTGCTCACTAAAGAACAGTGAGAATCACTCCTCCCCTTTGACTGACACTTAGAAAGCTGGTTCACAAGGGAATGTGGGCTCAGGGAGCCTCCATGCTCTGCCAATGGCAGGATGGGTTGTGGCTTTCAGGAGTCCCTCTATACCACTTAATGATATGTCCATCACGGGCCAGTAACTCCCCTCCTGAATATACGTCCCAGAGAAATCTCCACAGAGGACTAGAGGTGACAGGTTTAAGGCTGTTCCTTCAGTGCTGTTTGTGGAGGTGTGGGGTTGGAGGTAGGCTAGACATCTACCCAGGAGAATGGGGGGCTAAACTGGAGACTGAAGCAGGAAGGTGACAGACAGGGCACATGCAGAGCTGGATGGACATTACAAGAGTTATAGTGAGAAAAGAGACAGCATGAGACTGTCAATGTCATTTTCACAAACTGAAATCCACGTGCACAGAAGAGAAATTCACATCTTGCAAAAATGCATACAAAACAAAGATACAGAACACTCTTTTCTTTATTGGAATGGAGGAAGGTATGGTGAGAAGTAGTTACAACCAAGTAGTTATAACCCATGAGTCAGAGTCTTTGAGGGTGGGCACTAGGTGATTTTGATGTAAAAACACTGGTTTACAGTGTGCTAGTACCTCAGGTCAGTATCAAAATAAAAATTAAAATTGTAATATTACTCTACCAAGTGTCATAAATTAGCACATACCATGGGGAACTGTGGAATAAGCCAGAATGAGGGTGACTGGTTAATCAGAAGTGGCTGTGATGCTGAGATGTAAACAGTAAAAGTAGACAGTGGGAGGGAAACAAGTTTCACTCACCAGCCTGGCCTTCAGTCCTTCTCCAGTCTGAAGCAGCCAAGGAAACATAGAATTAGAATACCAGATTCTTTCAACTTTTCTCACATGTGCCCCCTGCCCCTACCCCCTGCCACTCACACAGCCTGTGGGTTCCCACCCTAGGCATCATACCTGGTTGGGAGATGAGAAGAACATGAGAATAATCACATGATAAAAGGTTGACAAGAATGAGGGACCACTTACCAAGCTCTGTCTGAAGCTTCCCTGTGAAAACAACATAAAGAGAAATCATTAGCTTTAGTGGCTTTAGAGCCACTTTTCCAAAGCACTTAGGCCACTGGGAAGGCTTCCTTAGTCTTAAAGCACCACCCACCCCAATCCCATCCTTGCCTCTCTGTATCCATCTGCAGGATTCTTATGCCCAATTCTATTCTTTGCTCTAAGACAGAAATCTGCATAAGGTCTAGAGGGAAAAAAAAATATTCCCAGTGTGGGTATTCTTGCCATGGCTCTGGTTTTATTTGGAGGATACTTCTCATTTACCCTGAAAGCATAAGCTTCCCTGGGAAGAAAGTCCTGCTTATGTCCAGGAACCAGGCACATGAGTCTTTGCATACAATCATTTATCTTGGTTGTATACCAAGTACTCTGACATACTGCCACTAGAAATGCATTTCTTTATTCCCTTCATCCTATATCATCTAATAAAAGGAAACATTTCTGGCAAAGGAAAGAATCTATCCTAATTCATACTATGGTGTTAATGACTTACATGGCTGTTGTTTTGCTTGTTTTTGTTTCCTGGGGGATTAGAGAGACTAAGACAAGTGTCTCCAACCTCCCCCCCCCTTTTTTTTTTTTACTGGAGTTTTACTGGGGATGGCAAGGTGGTTCTTGAGATCTTTTCCCCACTCATGGTAGCCTTCTACTTTACTTCCCTTTCTTTGTATTCATGCTCCCTCCTCTGTATAGACATATACACTCTGTAGTTTCAAGGTACTGACTTTCCCTAGAGAGAAAAGTGAATCTGATAAATTAGTCACTTTGGTGTAGATTAAAAGTATTATTCTTGGAATTAAAAGTAAATTCTTGGAATTTACGTTAAAAAGAGAAGGACATCCTAGGAATTATACCAACTCCTACAAATTGCAAGGGTGAGACAGGCAGGGTCTGTCCTGAGGGTCTCAGGACAGACCTCTTTGACAGCTGCATAGAAATCTATTTGAAGTAAAGAAGTACGAAACACAAAGGTGTGGGTTTAGAGTGAAATCGTTGCCACTCATGACTCTCCAAAGGCTCCAAAGGGGAGCCTATAATCACTGAACCCCTTCTTTCATTGCACTAGTTTGCCGCCAGTGCTGTGCATGTGGTACTCAGAACTTACCAAGCTCTGCTGTGAGTTTCTCTGCAGAAGAAAGGAGGGAAAAAAAAGGATAATTTATATCAATGAACATCGAGGCCTTGCTCTCTGAATGCACAGACCCTTGTTGCCCTGGGTGCCGGGTGGCTCAAAGGCACAAGCAGAAAAGAAAATTTATGTCTTGCTCCCAAGACCCCGGCCCTTAGCCCCACCCAAAGTTCTGGCTTTCTTGACCGAGTGGGCTCCCTTCTGCCAGTCAGGGGTATAAGAGAGCACCCCTCTCCTGCTTACCTTTGTCCTTCTCTGTCTGCTTCTTCAACTTTTCTGAAAGGAAGAAGTAGGGGGGAGAGGTTCTGAGTGTGTGTGTGCTCCCCAGCCTGTTTCCCTCCTCCCGCCTCATCAGCTGGTCAAACAGCTTCTCACCTTGAGATTTCCGTTGCTTCTGAAAAAAGTACAGCAGCAGGGTGGTGAGGAGTGCCAGGAGGAGCGGCAGACCCACCAGGGTGCCCAGGAAAGCTCTCTTCCAGGGGGATGTTTCTGGTAAAAATACATCTGGAAAACATCGACAGGGAGTTGTCTGCATTCAGGCACCACTAAACACTAAGTGGCCAAACTGCTCTGACACACATGCCTGACCACCTACCTACCTGGTGACTGGCTGCTGTGTTTGGCCCTCTGGGCCCCACAACAGTCACCTGGAAAATAGGCATGAGAGCTGCTTTGCTGAACCCTAGAAATAGCAGCGAACTTGAACTTGCTCAGAAAGGAGAAAGGACCCCAAACTGAAGGATGTGAAAGAAGAGCTGATGGGCAGAGTATTGTGCCTCAGGCTTGACTCCCTCTATCTCTCCCTGTTCTTGCCCTCCCCTGAAGGGCAAGAGCCTACAAGGTGTTTGGTTGACATCTGAAACCCAGTCACTGCTCTTTCCCCTCACAGTTTAATGTGCTCATCTTCTCTGCTTCTTGTCCACAGTTGACTCCTTCTCATTATACCCTGGGGGCACTGACAGCACAGCCTCCTAGGGCTGACTGAGAGTACCTAGCTTTCCTCCCCAGGGTGCCCAGGGAGGGTCTGCCTGGGGCAGGATGTGGACACACAGTGAAGAAATAGGGGCAAAAAGTGGAAAGCAACCTTTCAGAGATGCTGGTGGCAGTTTCATACAATTTGTGTCTGTTGAAGGTAATTATAAAAAAGTATTACTTTTTAATTTAAAAAAGTTTTTAAAAATATTTTTTCTTTCTTTACCATGGTAAAATATGCACATCAAATGTAACATCCTAATTTTGGGGGAGTACAGTTCAGTGGCATTAAGTACATTCCCAAATTGAATAAACACTGTACCCAATAACACTATCCCTCTGTACCCAATAAACACTATCCCTCCCCTCCCCCCAATTTCCTTCTCCTGGTCCTGGTGACTTCTACTTCCTTTCTGTGTTAATTGACTACTCTAGATACTGCCTATAAGTGGAATCAGTGTCTGTCCTGCGTCTCACTTGGTATAGTGAGTCCTTTTAAAAAAAAAAGTTCCTAGCAGTATGCTTTTATTACCTGTATGAAAGTGTTGGGTTAATTGAAAGACAACAGATTGATTGGTCCTTCACCCTAGATGGCACTGATCTAGGGGTCAAGTGCAAGGCTCGGGATCTGGCTGCTGCCCTTGACCTTGATCTTCTGATCCAACCTCTGCCCTGCTCCTCCAATAATCACACACTTTGCGCTTGCTCTTCCTTCTACCTGAGAGCCCTCCCTGCAGATATACATGCGATTCACACCCTTTTCGAGGAATAAACAAAAAAGGCAAAAAGGGAAGAGAACTCTCCTTCCCTTTCTTAGAGCAGATCTTTTAGAAAATCTGTAAGTTCTTTCTCTGTACCATTGAGATGTGTGTATATCCTTTGAAAAGCTAAATAAGCCTCTTGATAGCTTTACAAGTTAGGAATATTTTCCTTAAGGAACCCAGACCCAAATCTTTGAAATGTAAACACCAAAGAGAAAGCGCTCCTGTCTCCGTGCCTGCTGGGGTGTAACAGGCACTGGCTCCAGTGCAAACCACGTGCTTCAAGATCTGAGATGTTTAATTTGCCTTTGGATAAAGACATTTAGATAACACCCCAATCAAGGTGAATTTCAGATGAAGTTTGTTGTGACATACGTTGCTGTTAAGTCCTCTAACCTGAGGACAAATCATTATTTATAAGTATGGGATTGATTTCTTCCTGCCATCATGAGGATTGGTTTGGACTGATGAGGAAATTGGTTGGGTTTGTCCTCATTAAAGCAATTAGAGCCACAAATGTTAAACCCTTCTGTGGTGCCTCTATAATAAGACCTTGATTCTAGATAATGGCCTCACCTGTCTAACCACCTTCTTCCCCACCCCCCAATTGCACCCACACCCAGCCGGGCCTCTGCACCCTTCCAGCTTTATTCTTCATGGCACCTAAAACTTAACATATGGTGTCATCCACTCTTCTGTGTGTCTCTCCCTCTGGACAGGGTTTTTGGGCGTTTTGTGGGTGGTCAATAAATGTTATTTGAGGGATGAAATGAGAACACACAGACTCTTACGAGAATTTCAATAAGTAAGAGTTTCTGGGTTTTAGTGAATCGTCTCTGGTATGTAATTTGAGCTTTCTGTGCCCCCCCCCCCCATTTAACATCTGGGTTGTCAGTTATACTCTTAATAAGCTCCTGATATCCAAATTGCTGACCTTTCAGGAGTCAGGGACTGTCCACCCCATACACAACCAGGCCCCAGTACCTGTGTGTCCTTATGGATGCCTGGAGATTAGAAAGAGACATGGAAAATGTGATGGCCAGGGAGAAGAGGGTAGACTGGCACCCACTGACCTGCAATCTGGATCGTGAGCTCTTTCTTCTGGTCCAGGAGAGGGTTCTGGATGGAGCAGGACACGTTGCTATGGGACCCTCTTTGGATGACCACAGAAGTTTCCAGACTGAACAGGCTCCTGGTGTCCGTGATGATGGCTTCTGTTTCTGGAGGCAGGCACTGTCCCTGATGATTTCTCCACTGAACCTTGGGCTTGGGGTACCAGCCACTGGAGCTGCACCTCAGCAGAATGCCTCCTTCCTTGAATCCCTCAAGGGAGATGTGAGGGTCTTCACCCAGCCCTGGGGAGGCAGGGGGAGTGGGAAAGAGCAGAGTTTTGACATGCAGTTTATACCACCGTTCACCCTTCACGGTCACCACAGGCACTGCTAACTGTGATTCCTTTTAAAACACATGCAGGTTCATGTCCCCCACTCCCAATGTGGACAGTAAATGACAGTCTAAATCAGAAGTGGCAGTAGGACATGGGGACAGTACTACCCATGACAGATATCTAGAAATATGGGGGATGGGCATTGGATGAGAAAAACTACAGGTACTTAGCTATATTATGCAAGGGAGAGGCCCCCTAGAATGAAGAATAATTCCACTCCAAATTTCAATAGATTCTCTTCTCTTTCAACTCCCACTAAAACTCAAGTGCCTGTTATAAGCACTCCTTTATCTTCCCTTGTAGAATTAGTTTTATATATTGAATATGCAAAATATTTATATGGTTTATATGTCAATACTGTAAAAAGTATATGTCAGGAAAGTTCAGACCTTTGTTTGCTCCACCCCATTTCACCCTCCCCTCTCTTAGATAACTAGTTCCATTGGTTTCTAGCTTATTCTCTCTGTTTCTTTTGTGTAATTCTCTCTGTTTCTTACACAAACATTTTCAGGTTACAGAATCTCTTTTGCTTCTTAATTTTTTTCTGTTAATAACACTTTAGGAACTACTGCAGCCAGTTCCTATTGCCCCTCCTCATTCTTCCTGCTGTGGAGTGTGGCTCACGCCCCGGTATGAGGACCTTATTCAGCTCTACGCCTCCACATTTAGGGAGCTTCCACTGTTTTACAACACCAAATAATGCTACAGGGATTAGACTCATGGGGACACTTTTTCCACACGAACTGTGGGAGGTGCGTGCAGGACACACCTGGGTGGGCCTGCTGTGTCACAGGACGGAGGCACAGTGGTTTGCTTAGCTGCTTGCAAGTTCCCAGGCACTGGAGCATCTGACCTCATCAACGCCATTCAGAGTGGAGTGCTTGCCTGCCCACCGCTCCACCAAGAAAAGGGCGGGCAAATTTGTAAATTTTTGATAATCTTAGCTTTAAAAAGTACGTCAATGTAGCTTTAATTTGCCTTTCATTATCAGTCAAAGTGGTCATTGTATGTGTTTAAGGGCCATCTGCATATCTTCTTTTAGTGAATATTTCTTTTGTCCACTTTTTAGCGGATCTTTCTAAACATTTAAAGGAGTTAGGGTACCCCCTCTTTCGCTGTACTTCTCTAGCTGCTCTTGGGCAAAGCAGCTCTGTTCAAGTGGACCCTGCTCTCCACCTCCCCTGCTGGGCACGGACAGCTTTCTCACCTGCTACCTCCAGCTCCCACACAGCTTCCCCAGAGAAGTGGTCTGAGAGGAAGCGGCACCCGTAGGTCCCCTCATCCGCCGGGATGATGTCGTGGAGCTTCAGGGTCACGAGACCGTCAGCGATGTCATCGATGATGAGTTTGGTCCTGTTCTGGAACTGCGGCAGCTGCTGGCTGAGCAGCTCCTGCTGCTCCTGGTACAGATGCACCACCTCGGAGGCCTGGCTTCGGAACCAGAGGATCTCCATGTACTTGGCATCCAGGTTCGGCAGCAGGTGGCACGAGAACTCCATCTCCTCCCCGACATGTGCCAGGATGGACTCCTCGGGGCCGATAACCTTGACCTCCTCTAAGAGCAGGAGCCAGAACAAGCCAGAACAAATCAGCTTTCCTGAATATAAGATTTTATCACATTCCTTTGCAGCTCAGGAATCCGCAGTAAGTCATTTAAATGAGGAAGGCGACATACTATATAGGACAATCTTGAATGAGTAGTTGTCATTAAAAAAGGGAACGTGCCCGATTGAAACGTGCACAAGCAACATTGCAGACAGATACAGTGTGTGGTTTTGGGCTAAACTAACCAGCTGCAGATGTTACTTCGGGGACATTTAAATATGATCAGGGCATTAAATGAAATAGAATTTTTGAATTCTTCCCTTCTTCCCCCAAAAATAAATCCCAGTAAGTTTCAAAAAATACATGTACTATATTCTTATTTTATCAAAAATGCATATTTTCATAAATGCTCAGAGAAAAGATCTGATAGAAGACGTACCAGTTTCTCCTTAATGAGAAGTTTTATTATTTTTGCTTTGTATTATTATCTACTTTTTTATAATGCACAGATACACTTCCGTAATAACAGAGAGTATTAAAATGACCTAGAGGGTTTCCTGTTTCATTAGTTTTTTTTTTTACCTAATATCCTGCTTTGGGGATTTCTATTTAGAGGGACCTTTGTTTGCTCCTCCTCTTCAGTGGTGTCTCCACATGGCCCCCTCCCTCAGAAGAGTTTGTCTCCTGCATCTCCATAAGAGTTGCTGTTTCTGTGGCACCGACTTTGCCTGTGTAATTACCAACAAACTGTCCTCACTCTTCTCTCTGCTTTTGTGTCCCTCCTTTCCCTCCAAAGCTCTCCCTCCATGGAGTCCTCTCAATCCTCCTCTTGAAATACTCTGTTGGTGCTGGGTGAAGCCCCAACATTTCCTACCATCTTTCCTCCCTAGCTTCTCTCCAGCTGCTGCACCCCACACCTGATACCTGCTCTCTCCCTGGGCACATGCTCCACCTCTCCTCTTCCTGGAGAGTCCTGCTCAAACTGTGTCTCCACTCTGCGGTTCTCTTTGGTTTTCCAGAAAAAGCAAATTACTCTCTCACCTGGGCTCCCAAGATTTTGAACGCATTTCCCTTGCATCTGGGGCCACACAGAGCTGCACATCTGTTGATGTCACATCTGTCCACCTCTCTTGACCCTGCATGAGGGCTGTGCTTAGTCACCATGGAATTCCTGGTTTCCAGCTTAGGGAATTGTATTTGCATAATCACTTTACACTCTGTGTTGGCAGCTTCTTTCATGATGGATGATGACCTGAGGGCCTTCCTACTTTTTGGAAGCACAGTGTATCTGGCTCAGCCCCAGACAGACCAATACTGGGACTGGTATTGTCCTGTTGAGCTTGGAGGTTTTGGGGTAGTGGGACATGTGTGAGGGGTGCTGGGTGACTGGAGAAATGGTGGCGGAGAGTTGTGTGGGGGACTGGGTTGTACTCTAGGGGCTGTGGCTCTTTAAGAACTGGAATGGAAATCTTGTATCTCAGCACCTGGCCTATACGACACAGGCTACAGTTCTTGGCCTGGGAGCACCTGGCAGGAGGGCTGGGTGGAAGCAGGTATGCTCCGGTCCTGGCTGACAAGGCTACAGATCAGGTACACTACCTGGGCTCAGCCTCCCAGGCTGGAGGAGGAGGAGGAAGTGAATGAGAAAGAGGAGCCGGCTGGGCAGAAGCACTCGATGGTGGGAGTCCAGGGCAACTGGGAAATCCACCATCTCCTCAGCAGTCGTGACCACCTGGAGGGGAACAAAAAGATGCCAGAGAGACACAGAGAGCTGGAACTTGGCCTGTCAACCCTGAAGACCCTTTGATACCTTGATTTTTTTTTTTTTTTTGGTTTGTTTTTACCAGTCCCAGTGCCTGGTTTCTTTTAAGCCAGAGTGGGGATGTGAGAGCTGCTTTTAATTTTCCAGATATGGCTGTAATGGCGCCACTGGCCTTGCTGGGACTCACAGAACTGCTGCGAGGGGGCAGGGTTGAGGGGGTCCCAGAGGAAGTGGCTTCTGAATTTGGTATTGTTTAGAACCAAGAATAGAGTCACACATTGTGTGGGGGCTCAAGTAGGATTTAGTGATTTCCCTAAACAAAGGGAAATCTATAAGCACTTGCAGATGCGTTTTCATTCCCCTCACCCCGCCCTGCTTCCACTTCCCTTTGGCCTGGAACACCAGGTCCGCAGAGCAGAGGAACAAACACAGAGTTCTGATCCCTCAGAAGAGGGAGGCAGGCCTGGCAGCTGCCTGCCAACAACCACCACCTCTGGACCTCCTCCCTCCGGTCCCCAGGTCTCACGTGGAGTCTCCTCGGGGGCTGGCCACTGTTCCTGCATGAACATTTGTGGCCAGGAGATCCAGTCCCAGCACAGGTGAGGGCTGACTGCTTGCTCCTGGTGGCCTCTGGGGCCTGAGTAATGCCGCACAGTCTGGTAGCCAGAGACTGGGTGACCAACACATGTGTAAGACACATAATTGTCTTCATGTTTAGCCTCTTATCTTAGTTGTGCAGTTTTTGACAGATTTTGTAACTGGCTAAACTTCAATTTCTGTACTAGATTTCTATACTAGAAACCAGCGCTCACCCTTGGGTTAGCTGGGTGCTTTAAAATACAAGTCACACATCCTTCCTCTGCCTCCCCCTTCCAAACATTCATGTGCCCTCTGAATTCTGAATTCTTCCAGAGACTTTATTTCCCCCACCCCCTTTTACTCTGACAGCACCCCAGTGGTGGAAGGGCCCTGGTGGATTTCTCTAGTGCCCTCACTCTCCCCTCTTCCTCTGTCACCCCACTCCTTAGTTTGATTTTCCTCTCCCCACACATTCCGGGGCCCCAGGACTATAGCCCCAGCCACTCTATCAGCAGTGCCTCTGGCAGGGTGTAGATAAAGGGCTATAAAAGCTGCTGGTTCCTCCAGAAGAGAGGTCAGAGGAAGTATGTGGGAGAGTTAATGGTGGGGGGGGGTTTGTTCCCTGAGTGAGCCCTGGGTTGGAAGGACTTAAGCAGATGGGGCTACAATATGGGGCCAGTCTATGAGGTGAGTGGGCCTGGGTTCCCTACCTCTGATAGAGGTAGGGAAGCAAGTTGTGGCCCCAGAGAGGGAGGAGGTCAGAGTCCTCTGTGCAGGGCTGGGCTGCTTTGGAAGCTATTGGAATTACTATTAACATGATGAACAGAAGAACAGAGGCCTTGGTCAGGGTGAAGGCTCTGGGCAGGCAATCCAGCTTCTTGCCTTTTTAGCTGATGGCAGGAATGTGTCTGTATCAGGCCAAGAAACTGGCAGCAAAAAACCCCAGCAAAGAAGCAGGGGCTTCACACTGACTTGGCATGCTCTTGTCCCCTTCTCTTTTCTTCTCTTTTGTGCCTCATTCTTTTTCTTTTCCTGCACTCACACAGAGTCTCAAGAGGGCAAAGCCATGAGGGTATATCTGCACCCACACTTGCCTTACAAAGTAAGAGGGGCTCAAAGAGCATTTATAGGTTCATATGGACTGTGTTAGGTGATACCTGGGGTGCTTCTAAGACAGACGGGCATTGGACAGTCCTCACAGCTGGGGTTGGGGTGCCTCATAGGAGAAGCACAGGCTCCAAGTTTCCTGGGCCCTTCCAGGGGGGTCAGTGGTCTCTGTGGTGATGCACTCAGGTGATTTTGACCTCTCAGGCTGACAGGGAAGGAGGCTGTAAACATGCACATGCATATACATGCCGCAGGAATGAGAACCAACGCCAGCTACTCAATATTACCTGTACCAGAAATATTGCTAACAGGTCCAAACCACAGACAAGGAAACTGAGGCACAGAACAAAGTGACTTGCAATTCCTCCCTTCCCCTTCTAGGAGATGCTGGGGAAAGGGGCTTCTTTCAGGTTCTATATTTCTTTGGATATAAGTTCCTCACCAGCTGTGCTGTGTGTCAGGGATGGGCGCATCCCCAGTTTTGTTCTCTAAGCCATGAACCTTCTTAGAGACCACCCGGCCACAGGCTCAATGTCCTTATGATAACAGCATCTCACAGGCAATGGAGAAGCAGACTGAATCCCAACATGTCAGCTACAAAATCAACCAACCAACCAATATACACATGAATAAAAATCTGAAAATTCTCTCACTGATAAAACACTCAAGACCTTCTTAAGCAGGAGGTGCAGCCCCTGGATCCCTTTCCTCCCAATGTGTAAGCACATGACCTTGAAGCCTTTATCAGAGGGAGAAGGTCAGTGGGAACTCAGAGGGGCTAAAGGGCACTCTCCTCCCCCCTTACTGCCTGATGTTCACTTTCCAACCTCACTCTGCAGTTTAAAGTCCCCGATCCTTTCTAAGCATCCAGGTGAAAGGAAACACTTTTTGATTTTAGCTACTTACACCGTGTAAATGGGTTTCACATACGTTTTGGGTGGGGAAAGTTAGTGTTTGGGCATGGTGGATATTTGGGGAAAGACGGAAGATCCAGTGCGAAGAAAAACTGAAAAGCTATGAAGCTGAGCTTTGCTGGGGGGGGGGGGTCCATTCTCCCTGCTGTCACAGGAAGTTTTGGGATGTTCCCTCCTGAAGTTACAGTGGAAGGAATAAGGGTCATGCCCACCCATGCTGCAGAAATACCATGGCCCTTCACCAAAAACTTTTCTCCTCACACCCCTCCTTCTCTTTCCCTCATTTTCTCCTTGGCCTCACATCAACTTCATTCTAGCTTCTCATGCATCTTTGTTTCTTCAACAATACCTGCTATTCTCTTGACTTCTAGCCCCTCAACTGTGGAGTGTCTCTTTAAAGATTCTTATTTTTCACTTTTGCTACTTTGTGAGTTTGGATTGTGTAGCTGCAGCATGCTCTGTCCTCCCATTCCCTGCATCCTAAACTGCAGCCTTGAAGGGTAGAACTTTTGCATTCTCCCAAACTCTCCCCCTCCCATGTACATCACAGTGCTTTGCACTCTACAAGCTATTACTTAATGCTTGCAGGCTTGCTTTGTTCTGATTCAATTGCTCCATAAGAGGGTTTCCACTCTTAATTTGTAAGAGAGATGAACTACCCTGAGGAAGAACTCTTAACAAAACGTGACATGGCTTGAGAAAGAATGGGGTGCTTCAGAATCCTGCCCCCTCATTCATGCAGGTGGAACTGCATAGATATCTTCCCTGAGCCTCACTTGAACACTCCATCCTGCAGCCAGGCCCAGCTGATGAGACGTGCTCTCCCAAACCTCCCACCATTCATTCCCTGCTTTCTGCTTCTAAAAGATGAAAATGAGGCACCTACCTGACAGGTAATGACAAAAGGTTCGAAATGGCAGATGAGTCCTGGCAATCTCAACCCCCCTCACAGGAGCTGGTCGTGGTAAAGTGTCCTGGCTCCAGGTGCTATGGTTCCCTAGACACAGGTGGGCAGCAAGTTCAGGGGCCAGTTCATCTGTGACAGATTGCCCACCTTAAGATATATGCTAGTTGTGCTACACTTTGCTATTAATACCTATATGGATAGAACAAAACGAGGAAGTCTCTGTCACATCCTGTCTCTGTGAGAAAAATCATAATCTGAATTTCCATGGAAAATGTCCCTTCATGATCTTAGAAGGAGGGGAAAGGTAGCTGAGATCTTTGCAGAAACTTCTAGTTACAGAGACTCAGTGTGGGGAGAAAATGACACAGCTACTGCCCAGGATCTTTGGCCCCAAGGAGGCGGGATGAGCACTCCTGGCTAGACCCTGTCCTCACTGTCACAGTGAAAGATACAGAGCTTGGACAGGACCACCTGCCAGCTAAGGGTTAGGAAAGGGGTGGTGCCCAACTCTGAGTCAACTACACTCTTCTCTGAAGAGTGAGGCAGGAAGAAGACAACCTGGGAGCATTGCCATAAGTATAACCTTCAAAGGCAGTAAGTACACAACTTGGAAATAAAGTGAGATTTTGAATGGGCTTCCTTTCATGGAGGGGAAGTAAAAGCGAAAAAACCACTATTATACCCCCCTCATTGCCTAGGCCATATTAGTGGGAGAGAAGTCTGGTGGACTCAAGTGCCAGTCACCTGCCTGCATCCCACACTGACTTCCTCCCTAAGGGCAGCTCAGAGCTGGGGCACAGGGTAGCTCAAGCACACACAGAACAGGAACTCCCAAATGCCTGCTGTTTGAGAGTGCTCTGTGTAGGTGCTAGGGTACTGGGGAGTAAGTTCACGAGAGCGCAGTGAACTCTGGGGCACCAGCTTGCAGGTGACCTTCAGTGTTCAGGTGGGCTGGGGCATCACCTGGCAGTGTGGATGCATAAAGTGTCCTAGGACAGCAAAGGGGATTGTGTGGTGAGTTCAATGGGGGGTGCAAGTCCATTGGGATGGGGAGCAGAGGAGTGCCAGGTTAATCTCAGGGACAGATTAAATTTAGAGTCATCACTGAGCAAAGATTACAGTATCTGTGAAGGGATGAGGGCAAGGGTGTGGTCAGATCACTTTAGGGAGGTGGCTAGCATGTATGATGGCAGGAAAAAGCTATGAGTTTGCTGGAAAGTTTATAAAGTTCACCAGTGGAAGGACGATTAGACCAAAAAATAGATGGGATGAAATTTCAGGGAGTTTTATGTCACACAATGAAATGGGCCGAGAGCCATGTGGAAGTTCACAGTATCTGAAGTGATCTAGACACATGAAGGAAAATGGCCGTGCAGAGGGGGCATTTGGAAACGTAAATCCTGAGCTTTTTATTGCCTGTTCTCAAGGTCCTCAGCACTGCCTGGGCAGAGGTGAGACTGTCCCTGCAGGAGTGCAAAGGCAGCAGAGACCCCAGACACACCTCTGCTGGGAGATGGGAGGGACCCACCTGCCGCTGCCCGCACATCAGGATGTGTCCTCCTGTAAGAACAGGGCTAGTGCCTTGTCTACCAGCTGCAATGGGGTCCTCAGGAAGAGCATAAAATCTTGAACCCAAAAAGAGAGTATGGCTGGACTCCTGAGGGGCTCCAAGTGGGAAGGGAGGACCCTCACTTGTGCATGGGCAGTGGAGACCACTATGGTCTCGCCATCGGGTCATTTGGCCAATTTCCCTTGACGTCTAGCAGTCCTCACCATGAGGTAGCCACCTTAGGGTGTCGCGGAAGAACCCCTTCTCCAACACAAAGGTCATTCTCACACAATGCATGGGGCTTCAGAGAAGATGGAATAAAATGTTATGTTGAACTCACAAGTAAGTAGAGTAATCCAGCAAGGAAAGACTGGACAGAAACGCAGCAAGGGTGGCTGAGGGCAGACTGGTGAGCATAGTGGAAGTTTGGGAGGGGGTGCAGGGAGGTGGAGGTCACCACCTCTTCCGAGTTGGAAAGTGAAATATATTCTCTCATCTCACAGGAATTTGTGTCAGCTCTACCTCTCAGGTTCATCCTGGCATTTCCTTCTTTCTTTTTATTAATCCCTAGTACTCACCAGCAAAACATGTGTGGCCCTCAGGTCCCCATGCTTTTCCACATGGTGTCCTACCCAGCTCGTCTCTCTACAAGCTCAGGATTTCTTTTCCCAGGGTCCAGCTCAAAAGCCTTCTGAAGTCCCCAGGTGGGAATACCACCTCTCTGCAGAGATTTCCCTTCCCATTCTTCAAGTTGCCCCACAGAGCACATCTGCAAAAGTCTTCATGTGACTATTTCCTCTCATGTACAAATCTGGCTCATAGAGTTCAGGGACAAAGTTTACTTGGTCCTTGGCATATTTGCAGGCACCAGCAGAGTCCTTCTCTCTGAGGGTGCTAGACATACTAAAAGGGAGACAGTCGTTAAGGGGGACAGTCTTGTTTTGCACTAAGGGGCAGACAGAAAAGATCTGCTAATTTCTCATCATCCTTCCCCTCCCAGCCCAAAGCATAGTCTCCTGACCATAACTCATTACATACCTTTTTGTGTTCTTTTCCAAGGAACTCAGATTTAGGGGCCTGTCAGGAGCAAGCTGCCACCCCGGGCTCTGGTCACAGGGCAGAGCACAAACAGTGCGGGAGCAACACAAGCCTCAAGCTGCAGGTGCTCCTCTGTGATTGGGTCCTGGGGATGGAGGGACTGTGAAGGCAGCACGCACCCTTCCACTGTTCAACCAGCCTGAAGTGTCCAAGGTCAACAGGCATTTCTGGGGTGACTTGATAATTGCTGCCCAAAGACATCAGCATTGGGAAGTTCCACCTCAGGGGAATTCCTTTGCAAGAAAGGATTAATCAGCATCTTCGCATAATGTGCAGAACAGTGTAGAATGAGAGCCGAATGTGAAGGGGCTGCCAGGCTGTGTGAGAAGAGGGATCACATGAATCCTGTCTGTTACAGAGATTGATTTTACCAAATTAAAAAAAGTTGTTACAGATGCCAAAGAATCTTGGTTTGTCTTTTTACCAATTAATCTACTTGAAAAAGCCACTAGATTTCAAACTTGGAACACATATGGTGGCTCACACAGTAAAAGAGGGAGAGCAAGCAAGCCTTAGTTCACGAGCAGTGCAGGGCACAGGGGGTGGCATGCTACAGCTTTGGGCGGGACGATACTGGGGCACGTGCAGAGAGCTCCATGTTCCTTCATAGACTGCCTGTCTCTTTAGCATCTTATGGCTCCACTGAGAGATGTGGTTTAGCAGGCTCATGAGATCTAGTCACTTCTATACCAGTCTTCTGCCATCTGCTTCTTAGTGGTCACCAGGTTTCAGCAGTTTCTGGAGCCATTGCTTGAAGACAGGAAACCTCCGCAGGGTGGGTGGGTCTGTTTCTCATTGGTGATTGGCTGAATTCCTGCTACCCTGGGAGCTGAGAAACAGGAAGGTTAGATAAGCCAGGACTAGGTCCAGAGTCCCATAACAAATTTCCCCTCTATTTTATTCCCTTCCTCATTCTTGAGGTATGTTAGGGGAAAGGTCTCTTTCTTCTGTAGTTACATCTTGAGAAATAGGTGCTATGTCATCCTTGGGTCCTGTGAAGGAATGAAATTTCAACAGCAATATGATACATCTGCACCTCCCCACTGAGTTCCTAGTTGTTCACTAGGAGGGGCGGGGCAGGGCTCATCTACCACAAAACAAAAGTAAAGGGTATCGCTAGAAGCTGCTGTGGGCCCACTTCTGGCCATGTCTTTACTATTATGGGTGTGCTGTGAACTCCACTTCCTGAATGGGGTGTGGGGAGTGCACAGTGGAGGGGTTTGCTGCTGGGAGGAAGGAAGGGAATGGGCAGCCATCTTGAATGGGGAGAAGGAACTGGAAGGTAGATAGAACAGTGGCCCAGTTAGGGGGCGGTAGGGAGGAGCAGCGAGTTTGGGCCCAAAAGGCATGGGTGGTCTAGAGCTGGACACCAGGGCTCAAAGAGTCAAGTAAACTCTTAGCCTTATTACTCTTAATAATGGCAACCCCCAGTGGTGAGATGCATGATATGGAGAAAGTGTCCCCAATTGAAGAGAAAATGACAAGACAGACCACAGGTAAAGGTGATGACAGGTAAATGAAAGTGCTAAGTGAACCGATTTTTTTTTAAGGCAGATCTTAAACACCCAAATCTTTGGGGTGTGCACTCGAGTTTCTCAGTATAGAATGGCAGAACTTTCAGAAAACTTTAAGAACTTTAGGAACTTTAAGAAACTTGGTTCAAGACATAGAACCAGTCATTCAGACTACAGCCAAGCTGATGACATGGAGGTTCTCAACCAGGTGAGACTTTGTCCCCAGGACACATTTGCCATTGTCTGCAGACATCTTTGTCACAACTGGGAAAAGGCATGTTACTATTAATTTGTTGCATAGAGACCGGGGATGCAGGTAGACATGCTACAGTGCACAGTGTTGTCCAGCCTCGGTGCCAGTGGTGCCAGGGCTGGGAGGCCCTGTTCTGTGGGAATGAGGGAACAACCGAGTCCCCTGTGTAGCATCATACAGTGCAGGAGCCCTGGGAAGAAGAATGTGGAGGGAGAGGGACAATCTGGGAAGAAATTGCTTTCATAAATATGAGGTCTGATTTGGGGGACTCATTATTGGTTACATCAAACACATAGGAAATACAGGGAAGTTGTTCCAGTTCTTTCTTTGATTGTAGGGAGAAGATTGCTATTTAGGTAAATATTGGAAATTTGCTGATAGTGCTGATTGCAAATAGGAAGTCTTCTCACTTAGGCCCAGAGAATATGGAAAGAGGATAAGGATAATGAAGACGCTGGGGACAAGGCTAGAAAGAGTAGGCGGCATGGCCGCCTGGGTGATTGCAGGGCACCGGCTAGAAGCTTGCCTGGCTTCATGATGCTGGAAGACCAGAGAACAGATCGGGAAGCCCCTGCAGGGGGACAAGTCTTTATCGCAGCAGTAGGAGACAAGATACAGGCGACAGCAACATTTACGGCATCTGTAGCCCCTTGGGCAGCCTCGGACCTCCTGGCCCCAGCAGCAACAGCAGCATCAGCAACCACAGTGGCAGCAGTCAGTGGCCGCAGCCCTCCTGGGCTGCAGTGGCAGTAGTGGTCCTGTCTCAGTACCCACTGTTGGGTATCCAGTCAGTGGCAGTGGGTGTCCCCCACACCTCTTACAGGAGCCCTATTAGCTTCTATGTGATTTATAGACAAAGCCTGCACAGGGCCAGATTTATGCATATGTTACATAAGTATGCACATGCAAACTGTACATCAAGTTTACATATAATTGTCTGCTTTTTGCCACGTGTGGACTACATCTTAAGGCTACATGTTATCTTCTAGGCCACCTGTGCTGGCAGGTCATGGTGGAAAACAGTCTGAGGAACTCTATCTAAGAAAACTGTTTTTTCAAAGGCCTAGTGGTAAGGCCTGTGTGCCCAACCTGAGATCACCCAGCGAGCTGTGCAACCCTAGGCAGGCAGGCTTGGTGGGGTGAGGGCAGCATCCTTAGAGCACCTGAGTGCAGAAGAGCTGGTACTGGGGGGAGCCCAGAAGGAAGCAGCATTCTTGGCCAAGGCTTCAAGGGGAGACCATATGTTGCTTTCAACCTGAAGGATATAGGTAAGAAGAACGTAAGAGAGCCTGAATCTGCAGGTGGTCACAGAGACACACACCACAGTGGCACCCAGGAGAGAAAAGGCATGCCTGAAGCATTCACCAGACTATGCTGCGGAACGACAGATAATGGGTGTCTAGTAATGATTGTCCTAAATGGCAGGCAGTCTGTTAATTCCCCTGCCTCGTGGATTCATGCAAACTTGTTTTAAAAGGTAGGCATTCTAAAATTTGCCTCAACTGCCTGTTCTACTGAGTATGAACATAAAAATTGAGAAGGAATTTGAGATATAGTAGTTATAAATGATGCATCTCTAAACTCTAGCAATGCATCTTGACATTCTTCATTAGTATAAGAGAACTACTCTTCCTCCTGCACAATGAAATAACAAAATAAAGACTTCCAGATCTTCGAAAATGTACTTAGTTAACAGCAGAACAGGTTGGGAGGGGTGTGTGTGGGTGTGTATGTATAAAGCATAATTCCTCACTCTGAGTCTCACGCTCACTGCAAAGGTAAGTTTATTAAAAAAAAATCAGCTCTGAGGACTAGAGCCCAAGAACAGTCCCCATAACTCTGGGAAAGCCAGGTTCAGAGTCTTTGGGATATGTCTGGAGTCTGAGTCTCACAATGAGATTTTATACAGTCTGCAAGGAAGACATTTTACATTTTCAAGGATTTTAATGAAGAAAATCTGACAGCTATGTCCAGTTAATGTATCTATTTCATGTTGTTTATGTATTAAGGAAAACCAGAAGGATTGTTAAAACTTTCCTTATCTTTTTAGAACCTTATCTCCTGGGAACTGGGAGTTTTAACAATGCTGTAGACCTTGATGTCTATTGATTTTCCTGCAGATAACTTTGTTGCTGACATTGACACAGCTTATTTGCAAGGCCAGTCCACTGTGCCCTGGCTCTTTGGTTTGTGCCCCAGGGAGGGGAGTACACTGTTAACTGTTCATCTAATTAACAATTGTAAGGGATGACATGTGCTACATGAGTGGGGAAATATGATTTTGGAATACAGTAGTATTGAGACACAACAAATCTCTTGTTTTCTGAAAGTAAAAGAGGTGGCCCTGTCAATGCACCCCTTTTCCAGAGCAGAGGCTCCAGGATCATCTAGCCAAAATCCTAGATTAACTTGTTTTTCTTAGCTTCCCCCTGCCCACTTCCCCACTGGCAAAAAATCCTGAGAAAATGATTAGCTGTGTCAGTGTTAATTTACTCACTCCTCACAGTGATGTGAGACTAACAAGAATGTTTGAGGTTTTTCAATAGTAGCCAAACAAGGCCTTGACAGGCAGCTGCTACATTGCTGCAATCCTGAGGATGGGGACTGGATGTCTAGAGACAACTCAAGAAAAAGTAGCATCTCACAACTGTGCAAAATTACATTCTCCAAACCCTTGTTTCTGACTCAGTTTGAGATGGTTCCTTGGGACACTGGTCTGACCATCCCTTCAGGGTACTTGTCTGTGAATAAGCCTTTGCTTTCCTGCCTCCAGCCCTTGTTTCTTGTGTTTGACTTGTGAGTGATCAGTGGCCAAACTTGAGAATGGGCACAATAATCCTGAACACATATTCTGACATATATATTTTTAGTTACTTGAGGAGAAGGCACTAGAGGAAAGCTAAACAACTGGATAAATTCTACCATGTAAATAACATCCAAAATGTTTTCTTTAGATCTCCCTTAGCGTAAGGAATTAGCTCCAAGAACCAAGCAGCAATGCTGTGTCCGGCCATGGCTCCAGGCCTGCCAACTAAGCATCTCAGTTCTCAAACCAGGCTGCTAAAATGTTGTGGCTTCCGCAAGGCCTTTTGAGAAAAGAAATTGTTCAGGTCAGAAGTCAGCTCTGAATATTTGTTCTGAATTACCACAAACTTCTGGACATGGTCATGTGCTCACTGTCACTGTTTGAGGCTCAAGAATCTTCCTCTGGTGCAGTTCAGTCCTTCCTCCGGGACCCATGTCCTTTTTTCTCAGGGAGTTGTCACAGATAGAAGGAGGTGTCTTAAAGCAATGAGGCATGACAGCTGCACTGAACTTACATACTCTGACTCCTATCCCACTCTCAGTGTGAAATCAATAAACCACAGAAGAGAGAGCAATTAATTGCATTCAAAGTCCACTGCACTTCCAATAGTATAAAAGTGAAAACTCGACTAGCATTTGTTCCTCTTCCCTGTAATATTTGTTCTTCTTCCCTGAAGAGCCACGAGAAAACAGGTCAATTCTGAAACTTCAGACTTGTAGTGAAAAAAAGCATAGAGAAACTACTTAATATAAATATTTGGGTAAAAGTCACTTTTTCTGACCCCTTACTCAAAAAGTAGAATTCATGCAACAGAATTTCTGGGTTCTGTGCAAAAGTCAATTACAGTGACTCTCCTTAGACCCTCCCCACAGCCAGTCCCTGTGACTGTTAATTAATTCCATGATAATTATAGGTTTATTTCCATCTGATGTCACTACCCTTGTGTTCAAGGGAGGGAGAGCTAGACATGGCAGAGGTGGAGAGACAGCAGTGTTTATGAGTCCACATGTCCAGCAGGGCTATGCTCATGCAGACTCCAGCACGCCTGCAGGGCTTACTGTCCCCTTCTCAGTAGATGTGGAGAGACTTGTGTTTATCCCTATGTTAGTAAAAATAATTGAGACTTTCTAAAATTAAGTCACCTGCCGTATGGCATGGAGGTGGAACAGCTGGAACTCAAAACCATGTCTTGATTTTGGTCATTCAGTCAACAAATGTGGATGGAAGACTTCTGAGTATTAGGTTGCCTTTTGGTTATGAAGCTCAAAAGATGAGTAAAGCACATGCCCCAATAGACTTAACTTACCCTGAAGTCTAGTTAGGAAGAAAAATACCTAAAAAATCAGGACTAACTACGGATTGCATGACCTAGTGTGCACAGCAGTCCGCTAGACAGATATTCGTAGAAAGGGGTCACCACACAGTAAGATCACAAACAGTGTTTGTCCTTGTTGGGGCCCCTGCTGCATTTCAGCATGTGGAATTTGAGTGTTTTCCTTAGACTTAGGACCAAGTTAAGCTCTATACGTCACTGTTGGTTCACAGATTTGGAAATTTGCCAGGTGAACTCTGAAAGGGGGTACATGGAAGTCAGGAGAGATTTTTTCCACTTTTTAAGATAAATGCAGATTGTTTTCTATAATGGTTGTACCAGTTCATGTTCCCACAAACAATATGTTAGGGTTCCTTTTTCTGCAAATCCTCTCCAACACATGTTGGGGGTCTTTTTAGTACGTAACATTCTCATTAGTGTGAGATGGCATTTCTTTGTAGTTTTAATCTCTCTTATTAGAAGTGATAATGAACATTTTTTTAAAAAAATGTCTTGTGCCTTCTGGATGTCCTCACATCAGAAAGTATCAATTCAATCGGTGTTAAAATGTCCTTGATTTTTCCTTAGTATTTTCATACATATGTTTTTTGAGATTTTGTCATTGCTGTTTAGAGTGATCTGTAGAGGCTTGTTCGGATTCCTTTGATTTTTCTTTTTTTTTGCAAAAAACCTTTATATTATTCGACTGTGTACTCAAGTAGGAGGATGATCTCCTTTCTGTAACTTCAACAGTCATAGGTGATCACCACTTAGGTCTATTACTTCTTTAAGGTTTGAAAATGTGAATACCAGTCCCATCTTCCCTCTGCATTTATTGAATGAAAACTGACACAAAAAGAAATTTCCCTTTATCAAATATTTCTTACTATACAATTTGTTTTGGAAAGTCAAGTTCAATCTTTCATATATATTAGAAACTTAGAAATACTATATCCATTTTCTTTTTTACCAGCTTTTAAAATAATTTTTAAAAATTATTTTATTTTTCTCTTACAATGTTTACTTTCATTTCTAGGTGTAGTCCCATAGAAATTCCACCACCAATTCACCCATGCACCATCACCATAGACCCTTGTATTCTTCCTGTCCATTCCTTGATCCCAATCCATCCCTCTTCCCTGAAGAATGTCTCTGATTTGTAGTTGTCTGTTTATTTTTGTTTTGTTCTGTATTTTTTTGGTTGTTGATGTTATTATTATTTTTCCCCAATAATCCTTCTATAAGTGAGACCATCCAGAATTCACTTTTTTCTTCTGAATTATTTCACTGAGCATAATCTCTCCAAGCTCCATCCATGTTTCTGAGAATAGCTCTAGTTTATTATTTTTTGATAGCTGAATATTATTCCATTGTGTATATATACCACATCTTGATCCAGTCATCTATTTTTGGTCTTTGGGCTGATTCCCAGTCTTACCTATTATTAATAGTGCTGCAATAAACATAGGGGTGCATGTATTCTTTTGAATTAATGTTTTTGTGTCCTTTGGATAAACCCATAGGAGTGAGATTGCTGGGTCATATGGTAGCTTCATTTTTAGTAGACTGAGGAACCTCAATACAGCTTTCCAAGAAGTTGTATCAGTTTGCATTCCCACCAGCAGTGGAGGAGAGTTCCTTTTTCACCATATCCATACCAAATTTGTAGTTGCTAGTTTCTTTAATATGTGTCATTCTTACTGGAGTCAGGTGGTGTCTCATGGTGGTTATAATTTGCATTTCCCTGATTATGAGGCATGTTGAGCATTTTTTCATATGCCTGTTGGCCATTTGCATTTCCTCTTTGGAGAAGTGTCTTTTAAGTTCTTCTGCCCATTTTCTTTACTGGATTGTTTACTTAGTTTTTGTTGCATCATGTGAGTTCTCTGTAGATCTTTGTGATCAGTCCCTTATCAGTTGTATGGAGTGCAAAAGTTTTTTTTTCATTCAGTGGGGTGTCTCTTTGCTTTGGTTATGTCTCTTTTTGCTATATAGAAGCTCTTTAATTGGATGGTCATAGATGAGAGTTGGTATGATCTTAGTGTATCTGTTGATGTTTGTCTTGTGTCCCAGTATGTGATCAATCCTGGAGATGATCCATGTGCACTTGAAGAAAATGTGTACTCATATTTTTTTGGGTACAGTGTTCCATAGATCTGTTAAGCCCATGACGTCAAGGTATATTTTTAGAATTTTATTGTCTTTATTTTTTTCACTGATCTATCCATTGTTGAGAGTGGTGTGTTGTAGTTTCCTATTACATACGTATTTTCTCTAATGTCTGTTTTCAGAAATAATAATAGATGTCTGTGATATTTTTGTGCTCCCTCATTTGGTGAGTATATGTTGATGACTGTTGTATCTCTTGAGGTGTTGTCGCATTAATCATAATGTAGTGACTGTCTATGTTTCTTATTACCTTTTTGAGTTTGAAATCTATTTTATTTGATGTAAGTATAGCTGTTCTTGTTTGCTTTTAGGGCCCATTTGCTTGTAGGATTATTTTCCAACCTTTACATTCAATCTGTGTTTATTTTTTTTAGTTAAATGTATTTCCTGATGACAGCAAAAATTTAGGTTCTGTTTTTTAATCCACCCTGTGATATGTGTCTTTTATTTTATTTTTAATTTTTTTAAAGATTTATTTATTTATGCATACATGAGCTGGGGTATAGGCCAGAGGTGTGGGGGGTGAGAGGATTCACCAGAGACAGTGTGGGGGACAGAATGGGCAGGTTGACTGAAATACACTACTGAGGGAAGCAGTGGGTAAGGTAGGAGAGGTCTGCTGTGCCATGTGGATCACCTCCCTGGCTGGAGATCAAACTTGTGCTGCAGTGGTTGCAGATGCTTCATAGTTCAGTGCTTTAACCCCTTGTGCCACCAGGGCAACCCCTGATCTGTGTCTTTTAATTGATGAGTTTAGTCCATTTACATTTAGGGTTAATATTCATATGTTGGTGTCTGTTTTGTTGTTTATCTTTTATTGAATTTTATTCTGTGTATTCTTTTGTTGTTCTCATTCCTTCTTCTGTTGCTTTTGGCTTTAGGACTTCTTTTAGTATTTTTGGAGTGGTTGTTTAGTCGTGATGAAATTCTGGAGTTTAAATTTATCTGAGAAGGTCCTTAGTTTTTTTTCACAGAGGAAGGAGATCTTTGCAGGATAGAGTATACTTGGTTGGCATTTGTAATTTTTGAGTTTGTTGAATATATCCTTCCATTCTTTTCTTACTCGTAGTGTTTTTATTTGAGAAGCCTGGTGTCAACCTGATTGGTTTTCTTTAATATGTTAATTTCCCCCCTTGTTGTCAGCTTCATTGTTTTTTCCTTGTCTTGGATTCTTGAGAGCTTTACTATTATGTGTCTGCTTTCTTCCTTTCATCATGGAAGTTTGGTGTTCTTGCTTCTTGTATGTCTAATTTTATCTCCTTTTCATGCTTGAGAAATTCTCTTCGATTATCTCATTGAATATTTTCTCGGTCCCTTGGTCTCCTCATCTCTCCTTCTGGAATTCAGTTCTTGAAGTGTTTCCTCATTCTTAATCCTTCATGTTTCTCTTCCCTTTCCTTTCCTTTCTCGGTTCATTTTATGTCTGAGTCTTTGAGAGTACTGATTTGTTCTTCCATTTCATCAAATCTGCTTTTGTTGCTTTTCTCTAATTTCTTTAGTTGTTCTGTTAGTCTTTTATTCTCCTGCATTTCTTTCATTTCCTTCTTTAGGGACTCATTTCATTCTTCAGTTCATTAATTATTTTTCTCATATTGTTCTTTTCCTTTTCATCTTCTTTCAGTTTTTTAATCATGACAATTTTAAATTCTTTTTGGCAGGTAGTTGAGTTCTTCTATATCATCCTTGTTGGGTCTGATGGCTGATTTTCTTTTTGTGGTGTGACCTTATCCTGGGGGCTTACTTGGCTTGTATTTTTTTTCTTACTGATGTTTGTTTTCTGATTTGTTCTATGGGATGGGACACAGTGCTGCTGTTTTTATCAGCTTTTAAAATAGTGAATTCCAGTTATTTTCCCACCAATGTTGTAGAAGGTTTCTTTTAAATATATATATATATTTTAAATATAAAAGAGGTTTTGAGTTTATACAGTTACATGTACTTCCATGTTCAATTCTTGGGTTGCATTCCACTAGAAATTTAATTTGAAGTTAATATTTAAAAATGGTTATACAATCCAGTCAAAAATTAGCAGAACTTAAAAGACACTTCTTCAAAGAGGAAATGCAAATGGCCAACAGGCATATGAAAGAATGTTCACCATACTTCATAATCAGAGAAATACAAATTATAACCACCATGAAATACCACTCAACATCAGTAAGAATTGCACATATTAGAGAAACTAGCAACTACAAACTTGGCATGGATGTGGTAAAAATAAAAGTACTCTCCTACACTGCTGGTGGGAATTCAAATTTTCCAATCTCTATAGAGAGCTTAATGGAGGGTCCTCAGTCTGCTAAAAATGAAGCTACCATATGACCCAGCAGTCCCACTCCTAGGGACTTACTCAAAGGACACAAAAGCAATAATTCAAAAGATTAGATGCACCCCCATGTTTATCACAGTGTTATTTATAATTGGTAAGACTTGGAATCAACCCAAATGCCCCAAAATAGATGACTGGATCAAGAAAATGTGATATATATATATGTATATATATACACATGCACATACATATATACATATATACATATACATATACATATATAGATATACAATAGAATATTATCCAGTTACCAAAAAAAAAAAAAAGATAAACTAGAGCCATTCAAAGAAACTTGGATGGAGCTTGAAGGGATTATGTTCACTGAAATAGGTCAGAAGGAAAAAGAAAAATACCAGATTGTTTCACTTATAGGAGGATTATAAGGGATCAAGGGAAAAAATAACAAAGCAACAACACAGTGAAACAAAAATAAACAGGCAACTACAAATCGGAGTCATTCTGCAGGGAAGAGGGAGGGATTGGGATCAAGGCTGGCATGGGAAGAGCACAAGGAACTATGGTGGTAGTGCATGGGTGAATTGGTGGTGGGAACTCTATGGGAACCACACCTAGAAATGAAAGCAAACATTATAAGAAAAAAAACATTTAAAATAAATAAATAAAATAAATATGGTTATGAATATGGTAACATAGACTTGAATTAATTTCCTTTTTTTTGCTTTTTGTTTTTAGAATTAAAAATTATACAGTAATATAAGACATTTATATGTTCTGAGGTAAAATGAATTACTAAATGAAATCTAACTTTTGGTCTGCACCTCCAAACAGTACCATCCCTCCTTATAGATAGTTATTTATTTCCTAAGGTTTTTACGTTCTTCAAGAATATGTGAAAATATTTATTCATATTCAATTCATTTTATCAGCAGAAATGTCTCTATATGCTCCTGAAAATGATACTCTAGAAATAGATATGATATTCCTCACTCCTTTTTATGGTAGTCAAATAATCTATTCTGTGACCATATTATCTACATTAAAAAGTATTTAAATTGTCCCATCCCATTTCAAATAGTGCAACTAAGAGCTTTGGACAAACATGTTCTTATAATTTTTCATTTTTTTCTTGTGGTATAATTTTGCAGAGTGGGATCACTGGATCTAAGTATTAATGTACTTATAATTTTCTTAGAAATGGCTGTATTTTTCACATTATAGACTGTATCATCTTGTCCACTCACTGCATTGTATGACAGTAACTATTTTTCTGTAGTTGTACCTACTGTGCCAAAATTCTCAATTTCCCCAAATATTAAAGAGAGAAATGATGTCTTGGTGTAGATGACACTTCTAATTTGTTTTTCTTTTATCAGATGAGAGACTGAGCATCTTTTCAAATACTTGAGTACCTTATGCATTTCTTTGTATTTTGATGTATTCCCTAACCTTTCAAGTTTGGGCACAAAATATTCTGTAGCAACCAAAGAGTGTCTAGTTCTCTAATATTTAATTCCCTGGGCTATATTCCTACCGGGTGTAACTGTCCTCCTCACAAAGTACCCCAAATAGGAACTTGTTCTTAGCTAATGATTCACTCACATTTCCTGTGACGCAGTGTTCTACCCACTGTCCCTCATGTTGATCAAATAAAATAATAATCCCAGAAAGCACAAGAAGGACATCACTCAATAATAATTGGACTGCTCATGATCAGAATACATATATTTACAACAGTACATAAGGAATACAAAGAAAAAGCTATGTAAACGTACATTAAAAATATTTTTTGAGGACCTAATGTTTGCTAGCATTTATTTATTTACTATTTTTTTCCCAGTACATTTTAGTAATGGACTAAGACCATTCCTCGGTAGGAAGTAATCATAGAAAGATAAGCTCTCCTGTTAGCATAACACTGCAGATTATTGTCCCTTATTTTCTCAGGGATAATGTCTCAGAAAATTCTTTATTGTAAACTGTTCATATTTTCAAAGAAGAGTCATTGAGGTGATGTTTGATTCAGGAGTGTTTCTATGACACCTTTGTAATGGTGTGCTCCCTGGGAGTGGTGTGTCAGAGTTGCTTCGAGAAGCTCTAAGTCCTTTTCAGGCATGAATGCCACACCATTTCCAAGGGAAAGTCATGAGCTGGCTGCCTCACTCATTTTCATCCCCAACATGCTGAAGTGGTTAAGACTGGTCAGAGACCACAGAGTCCTTAAAAATCTCCTCTCTATTAAGGAGAACTTTAGCATCACTCACTATAGTATCAAGAAAATAATTTTGGAAGTAGAAAATCTTCTGAAAATGAAGACCAGAGGCCCAAAGACCTCCACTAAAAAAGCAGAATTTTTCCAGATATCTCAATACTTTTTTCTCTAAGACCTCATCACCCTTCTCAACATCACCCTTCACTGATAGCAAACTGGGAGATGTAATGTTTGCCTTGAGTTGCTTCACTGATATGTGCAAATCCTTGGCCATGTTTTCCAGGGAAACATTATCCAGTCCAAAGTAAGACCTATAGTTGGTTAAGATCTCTTCCAGCTTTTCCATATCACTGTCACTGATGTAACCCATGAAAGGGATGCTGGTCAGTATTCCATCCCTTAGGGCCTCCAGCCAGACCTTCTGTCTCAGGAAATCCCTCTTCTGGTCAATGGAAAGCTCATTAATGCCAGGCAGGCACTGCCTGAAGATGTAGCGCTTTTCAGCTGGGAGCTTGCTCAGAAGGGTGGCCTCCAGTTTTGGGAAATCATAGCAAGACACCTCAAAGCTGGATATTAGGAAGACTTGAAGGTCTGTCATATTGGTTTTCTGCAGTTGCACCAGACATTCATTTTTGATCTCTTGAAGGTGTTTTTCTTTTTCTATCTTATTGAAGGTTCTGTGTGTACACCTTTGTAGATTGTATAAAACACTGTCTACTTTAGTGCGAATAAAGTAGAAATTGTTTTTCACATTTTTAATTGCTTTGCACAACTCTACATCACTTTGTTTGAAGCATGTAGCAGAGATGATAAGGAAGAAATCATAGTACTCATACTTCATTTCCTTCAGGTAAGTCTCTGGTTGAAATTTAGTGGTCTCAATGTCAGGCAGGCTCCATATTGTTGCATGGGGAAATCTTGGGTGTTTGTATGGAGTTTTTCCCATGGTTATCTCTACCACTCCAGTGTTGACTGCATTTTCATCATCATGCCTGTTTCCCCACAGAGCATTGATGAAACTCGATTTTCCCGCTCCAGACTCCCCTGTTACAGCAATGTTTATTGGAGCATCTTCAATACCTTTTAATATTTTGTTGATGCTCTCAGCTGTTTTTTGAGTATCCCCCTTCTTCAGACATGATTTAATCAAATTGATATTTTTTGGGGAAAGAATTGTGTTTTCTGACTTGAAATTCTTAAAAAATGCATCAAAATGGGAGGCCAAATCAGGATCTTTTATGGAAGTGGGAGACTGACCCATGGCAGGGAGCAGGAGAAGGTGCTAGAGGAAAGAGAAAAGATAGCTGTTCAAAGATTTAGTATGACAAAGGGAAAATTGGAGTGTGCTGTTATTAAAAAACAGAACCACTTGCCACACATAGTACCCATGAGCATCTTATCTTTCCAGGTATTTCCTGGTCTTATTATCTAGATGTAAAGTATGCCTTTACCCAGATTCTCCTTAACTTGGAAAGACTCCTTCTTTAAATTGCTTTTCACTTTTCAGGAGTAATTTTGAGATCTGATGAATCTATCCAAACATTCTTGCCCACGTTGTTTATTTTTTAACTTTATTGTTTTGTAAATAAATGATAATGTTTAACAATATTTGTTCATGGTAGTAAATCTAATAAAATGGCAGCAGCACTCAACATCACATCCCTTCCCATTGGTAGTATGGGAAATCCACTTCTTTTTTTCAAAAATGTATTTTTTTTATTGAGGTAATGTTGGCTTGAAACATTGTATATTTAGAGGTATAGGTTCACACTTCTTCAAATATAGGTTGCCACACTGACCACCAAAGCATCCATAATCTTCCACCATAGCTCACTGGGTCCCCTGTATTTGCCCTGCTGCCCTGATTTCTTCTTTCTACATATCAGCTCTACTCTGCACCAGTACCCCAAACTTCTAAACAAGAGCTAAGGAAGCAGTCTGTGAAATATCAGATAATTAAAAAGCTTAGGATTATACCCAGCTTCTTGTAGGGTGCATATAAAATCAATTTCTTAAGTTAAGAAAAGTAAACTTCCTTTTATAATCCATAAAAATTATGGAGAAGACATAGAAGAAAATCACAAACGATGGCACAAAAGAACCACAAGAGAAAGTCTCAATGCTACAGAACTATTGAAAAATGTGTGAAAAGAGTTTAAGGTAATACTTATAACCACACTTGCTGAATCAAGTAGACATAAGACTGATATAACTAATTCATCCAAAAATCATCAAAATGGAATTTTATTTTTATTTTCTTTTTAAGATTTATTTATTTATACATACAAGAACTTGGGTACAGGTCAGAGATACGAGGGGTGAGAGAAATAGCCAGAGACAGGATGGGGGACAGAACAGGCAGACTGACAGAAGTACACTGCTGAGGAGAGCAGCAGGCTAGACAGGAGAGGTCTGCTGCACCATGTGGGTCAGCTTCCTGGATGGGTATCAAACTCATGCTGCAGTGGTTGTAGATGCTTCATAGTGCAGTGTTTAAGCCCTTGCACCACCAGGAAGGCCCTTCACAAAAGAATTTTAAAGTATAATAGAGGGCCTCAATACTAGATGCGTACAAGTAATAGAGAGAATCAGTGAGCTAGAAAACAAAGCTGTAAAGAACATACAGGTATATCAACAAAGAATAAAAACATTTGAATTGAAAACATTAAGACATATTAACAATAACCTAGGGAGAAACAACTGTATCATGGGGGTTCCCAAAAGAAGAAGAGGAAGAGAAAGGTATAGAAAATGTTTTTAAAGAAATAATTAAGGAGAACCATTTCAATCCAGAAAATGACCAGATGTCATGATCCAAGGGACTCAGAGAGTTTCAAACAAGTAACATCAGACACATACACACTAAGACACATTAAAATGAAACAATTAAAAGCAACAACAAGGACAGAACATTCAAAACATTGAGAGAGGAAAAAACAGTCACTTAAAAGGGAAAACCATTTAGACTAAGAACTTTTAATAGAAACCTTATATGCAAGAGGACAAAGGTAAGAGATACTGAAAGTAGCCAAAGACAAATATTTCTAGTTTAGAATCCTTTACCCTGAAAGATTAGGATTCAAGACAGAAGGAAGGATGAGGACCCCACCGAAAAGCAAAAACTAAAAGAATTTATCAATACCATGTCACATATGAAAGGAGTTAATATGTGGATTATGGAGTTATTATAAAGTTATTACAAGGGAATTATTATAAAGCCACAGAACTATAACTACAGAAGTGACAGATACCTAAGTAATACAACACAAAAGAAGATAAGAGTAACAATATGACCCACCTTAAAGAAGGCTTTACAAAGTAATTCTATTAAACCTTGAAAGAAGAACTGAGGTTAAGACAGATGGGGAGGAAGACTGTATGATGGATGGTGGGGAAATCTTGTTCACTGACACCCTGAATTTTACACTGACTTGCCACAGTTCAGAGGAACAAAATTCACTCTCAGACTAGACTCTTCAAAACATCCCAAATAGTTCAATGTCCTGTTCCTCAGCTGTTGGAACCCTGACACCCAAATTGAGCATTAAGCTTCTCACATATAAGGTAGAAATCTGGGATCTTATTTTTAGGCCTGTATTTAATCTAAAGTGTCTTATTACTCACCAGCTCCTAAGAGAAAGCGAGTTTTGGTGTCAGCATGGAAGTGAGTGTTCCTACAGGCGACAGAGACTGCCGAGTCTGGGTGAAGGTGCTTCCATCAGGTCACAGTAGAAAGATCCCTCTGCACAGAGGGCCTTAACCCAGGAAGTCCTGAGTCAGGTGTAGTTACCTCAGGACTCCAGGGGCTAAAGGTCAGAAGAAACCTCTAAACTGCTGGGAGCAGCTGGCCGGCCTTAAGTCACCTCTGGCCTCTGCCCCATCCCCACAGGAACCTTGCAGGAGGGAAGGAAGCACAGTGGACTGTGGCTTGTGGGCTGTGGGTGATTCCGTGGTGGGTACCCTGAGAGGTGATACCCGTGGAGACAACCCTAATGTCACCACAGTGAAAAAATTCATTAATTAAAAACAACAGCAAAAACCAAAAGCAGACAAGGAAGCAACCAGCCTTGCAGAGCCTTGTGCTTCCAAGAATAGAAAAGGAAGTCAGATTTCTGTGGGTGCCTCTCCCCAACATAGGTATTTGCAGACAGCAAAAGTAAAAGGCTCCATGGTCACAGGTTTTTTATGCTCTTGTCTTACAGTTTTCTTTGTTTAGATATTTTACCTCCTTTGTTATCTTTGCTCCTAGGTATTTAATATTTTTAGTGTACTTGTAAATATCTTAGGCAGGAGTGAGACAGGAGGGGTCCTGGGACAGAATGGGATCAAGGTAAGAAATTTGGCAAGAAATTTGCTGTTCCCACGGAATAGTATGCAAGAGGTTAAAATCTAGTGACTCTAGGTTCAGACACCTGCTGACCGAATTTTCTTGACTCCTTTGTTGTTGCTATTCACTAATGTCCTTTGGCAACTTCTAAGCTGTCTTTCCTCAGTTTATCAAGTTGACTGCTATGGGGAGGGGCAGTAAAAAGACCCAGAAGAAGAAGGGAGGTTCAGGCCTTCCATGAGACAGGTTCAACCTAGAGCTGTGGGCACATGGCTTTTATCAGATGCCCACCTTGGAGACGCTTGGTTATGAGCCCTGCATGACCACCAAGGTGCAGCTGACGGTACAACGACTAGCAACAAAATGGACATTTGCCGAGTCCACTCTCCTTGCTTTCTCAGCCAATGAAATTTAATTATTTTGTTATCAAATCCCATTGCTAACACCTACACAGACCTTTTAGTTTCCACTCTTCCTGGAGTCTCTCATGCCCAGAGTGATCTTCCCAGAGCATTCATTTCTTGTTCGTTTGCTAATCAATAAATCTTTTCCTAGTCTGGGGGAGGGCGGGGAGGATGGGTCTTTTTTTTTTTTTTTAATCTTGGCCAAAAGGTTTCAAGATCCTTTTGTGGCCTGGGAATTAGTCTTTTGACTCCATCCTTCTGATTCCTGGCAGGAAGAACACTGGACAGAGACCAGCTTATCTGCTGTTTTGTGGGGTAGGATGGGATCAGGCTCGGGGCCATGTACCTACTCCCCTGTCCAGTATAGGGCATACATAGGTGTATGTAACTTTCTCCCTCATTTCTTTTTTTAATTTATTAATTATATTTGACATCATTTGTAGTCCCCAGGGAGTACCCACCACCATTCCACCCATGCACCATCACCTCAGTCCCTTGTGCACCCTCTGCCCTCATCCCCATTTTTGCCCTCCCCCCTTCCCCTCCCCCCCCTCCATGGTTTATCCTGGCTTTTGGGTCTTGTTGAGTTTTTGTTTGCTTTTGGTTATAATTGCCCAATTCCTTGAGCTTATTCTTTGTTGTTGTTGCTGTTCTTTCATATTCCTCCTAATAGTGAAGCCATCTGATATTTTTCTCTTGCCTTCTGACTTGTTTCACTGAGTATAATTCCTTCTAGTTCCATCCATG
>JAGFMF010011585.1:210947-221547 GCA_019455555.1 Galemys pyrenaicus | reverse complement strand
TAGTCTGTTTAAGTAGATGTTGAAAGAACAAGAACAGGGAAGAAAGAAAGGAAAAGGAAACCAACAAATATACCAAAAACAGAGAACAAGGCAGAAACAGAGCTGAAACGCCAATAGCACACTGAAAGCCTGAGAAAAACCAGATCCCCCAAAACCCACATGTCTGGTGATATACCAAACCTGGCTGCTTAATCTTTATTGTTGCATTTTAAAATGGATTTTATAGAAACAGAGTAGAATGTGGTTGTGAGGGCCAAAGGAAGAGGAGATTGGGACATATAGATCAGAGGGTAAAAGCTTACAGTTTTAAGGCAGATAAATTCTGAGAGACTAATAGGAATCATGGCAAGCATAGTTAATAACACTGTATTGATTACTTGAAATTTTCCTAAAGAAACAATCTAAAACATTTACATCCAAAAAATGTAGCTATATGAAGTGATACATGTGTTAATTTACCATTGGTATGGGGCTTTTTCCACTTTGGGCTATTACAAATAAAGCTGCTTTGAATATTCAAGTGTTTCCTTTTCTATTGACAAATTCTTAGTGTAATGATAGTATCAAATACACTATGTGACTGTTAAACATTTAAAGAAACTGACAACTGTATTGCAAAGTGATGGTTCACTGTTGCTTTCCTATAAATAATGAATGAGCATTTCAGTTTCTCCACATCCTCACCAACACTGAGTCTCGTCAATATTTTAAAAATTTTACCCACTTTAATAGATGGTTATGACATCTCCTTGTTTTAATTTGCATTTTTACACCTAATGATTTAAAGCATATTTTTATGTGCTTATTAGTCACACATATGTCTTCTTGGCTGTTAGACTTTTTAAAAAATTAATAGTGGACGCTGGACTTCTGGAGTTCTTTTAATGCATCTACTGAGATGTTTTGTTATTATCTTTAATTTTTTAATGTATTTAATTACAGTAGTAGACAGTCCTGGAATAAATCACATTCAGAAGTGGTTTGTTAGCCTTTGAATACAGAGTGTGTACTGGGCTTCAGCCAGCAGGAAGAGTGGTCTCTGGCTCCACTGCAAGTTAGTGTTGCAATCTTTCCTCAGAAACCTTTTATGTAGCAGTGTGCTGCCTGGATCATGGATATGGACCAATCAGGTGTGAGCTATGGGTTGATTGATACCAGGACTCTGCCTCTCACCACAAGTTAGTGATAGCAGAGCCCCTCTTGTAAGTTAGTTACACTTCCTGAATTCTAGAATAAGCCAAAATGGACCAATCAAGTGCAGTATTGAAAAGTGGAGCAATCAGACTGTGTGTGTGGGGGTGCACCTTGAAAGTTAATATAAGACAGGGTCCAAGGGAACATTGGATTGGAATTGGGAAGATATTGGGATTCAGAGTGACCTGGAGGAGCAGAAGGAGAAGAAGCAGCCCAGAGAAGAAGGGAGCCAAAGAAGAAGAAGAGGAAGAAGAGCTCCTGCAGAGGAAGAGGAGAAGACGGGTCCAGCCTTCCAAGAAAGGAGGGAAGCCTCCAGCAGCTGCCCTCTGAGAAGGGGAGAGAGACTGAAGGACTTGGTAAGGACTGGGACTCGGTCCTGGCTGTGACACTGAGTGGAAGGAGCACCAAAGGCCCTGGGCCTGGTGTCTCAAAGAGTTGTTTGTTGGTGGCATAAACCAACAACTCACAAGAGCTGTCACACTGGAACACCACCTCTGCAGGCCCATAGTGGTCATTGCTACTGGACAGTGCTGCCTAGAACTGGTGACCAGTGACTGCCAACACTGATGTTGTCTGGATGAAGCAGCCAGCTTCTTGTGAATACATAAGCGTTCTTGTTTCCACCCCTGTTTGTAAATAAACCCCATGACTGTTGTTCCTGTAGCCTGAGGTCCCTTGCAATTGTGCGCGTGGTTGAGAACCCACAGACAGTGACCTGTATTGGGCACTGTCCTCTGATAAGCTATAGCCTCTGTTACTATAGCCCTTGATTCTGGTTTGTGGCCTTTTGGCCTTTAGGGTCTTTTTGGGTGCTCTCTGGCCTCAGAGCCTCCTCTGCTCCCTGTCTCAGATTCACCAGTAACAGAGCCTGGAACAAACAGCAGATCAACAGAAATACACTGCCAAGGGCAGCAGCAGGCGAGGCAGGAGAGATCTGCCAGTCCATGTGGGTCACCTCCCCAGCCAGAGGCAGGGATCAAACTCATGCTGCAGCGGCTGCAGTTTGCTTCATAGTGTTGCTTAATCCGTTGAGCCATCAGGGAGTACTCCCACCATTGGTGAGTTTTTAAATAGGTGATCATTTTTATTTTAACACCAATTATCTCTTATTTTAAATGTTTAAGTCTTTCTGAAATGTGTTTCACTCGTGTGTTTTGAAGGAGAGTGCTGTTTTCTGTCAAGATTTCTGTTTAGCTGCCACCTGGTCCAGAAAACACTGTGCTCTGTGACCTTCTCTCTCACCTCAGAGCCCTCCAGCAGTGGGAAAGGACCACCCTTGTCAGATTCCAGCTCCACCTCTGTTCTTAAGAACCTGCTCAGCATGGGTGCAGGGTTGCCAAGAAAAGTGGAAGCTGTGACATTCCTTGCGGCATATCTCACCAATGGGAGCAGGAGACAGTGGATGCCGAGAAGATTTTTTTATATTATTCTTTATCGAGGTAATGCTGGTTTACAGAAACACCTATCTTCTCATAGCTTTACAATAGTCAAGCTATGGAAGCAATCCAAATGTCCAACAACAGATGAGTAGATTAAGATTAAGTACATAAACAACAGGGGTTTCCAGTTGTGAAAAAAATGAAATCTTGTCACTTACAACAGCATGCATGGAACTGGAAAGGATTATACTAAGTAAAATAAGTAAGAAGAAAAATGGCAAATAATGAATAATTTTATTTATATGTGGAATATAAAGAAACAAGAGAACAGACAAGACTAAATCAAAACAAACCCTAGAAATATGATTGTAGAATTGAGATTAGTGGAAGGAGAAGGCAGGGATAGCAGCAAAGGGGGAACCCAGTGGACTATTGTGGAGGACTAGGGATGCTCTGCTGGTGGGTGCAGTGTGGTATCATAAACCTGAGGGTGTGCACCTTATCTCTAAGTCACATGCAGTTTTGTTGGGAAGAGTAGAGCTGACATCTCCATGGCTCTTCAGAAAGCCCCAGTGTAATTGAGTCCCAGTTTCGAATGACAGTGACCTGCTCACAACCTCTATGACTTGTCCCATTCAGATTTTACTTCCCCCACTCCCTCACTTTTGATCTAAACAAACCACCTGTACACAATCCCTGTCCCTGCTCTGTGCTGGGGACCAGCCCCACTCAGCTGGGCGGCCGGTGGTGCAGCTTCTGGGGCATGGAACGTGTTCTGCAGTGTCTGTTCCTATGACCAGAACTTGCTGTCATTTCCTCTCCTGCAGCATCTCTTTCTACTTTTACTCTTATTTCCTGAAGAATCAAAGAGAAGTGCCTGTTGTGAGCATGTAGTTTGTGCTAGTGGAGCTCCATGCTACATGCTTTCCATGTGTGAGTTCACAATCATCTTATTGTCGTGAAGAGCAAACTGGCACCTAGTGGAGTCAGACAACACAAACTTCCTAAGCAGAGGAAATGGGAGTTTTTAAAACAATAGTCTCTATGCCTGTAAAGTCATTTCCACAATACCTGGCTGCCTCTCCTGGAAACAGGGTGGTCAAAAAATGCATTGTAAGTTGAATTAAAATTAACTTCATGAGAGACTCTCTTATGAGTAAGGCACATGGATTTTGTTATAGAAAATGAGCATATTTTGAGTGCCTCTATTTCCTTATTCAGCTAAGCAGATAAAGGTAGCCAGGTGACAAGACTGATTTTGATCAAGCAAGTGATGATCACAGTTCCTTTCTACAGCTCTGACGCCTAGAACCACTAACTTGTAGCTTCCTATGGGATTTTATTGAATTACTCAACATCTTATACAAGAGATGTTAACTGGTCACTGGAATGAGAAAGAAAAGTTTTTCTGCACAGAACACACCAGCTGCCAAGTTATTCCTAACTAAAGACCTAGACAGCTTCCCTACCCCAGGTCGCCTGTCAAGGATGTTTCCTCTGCAGTGTGTCTGCTGCTGGGCACACTGTTTTTTCCTCAAATGTCCTAAATGATGTATCCTTCCAGTTGGCACCCAAGTCAGAAATCTTTGTGCTTTAATCAACCTAAATTTCACACTCATCTGGAACAAACATTTGATTTATTTATGATAATATCCTTGGTGGTGTCACTTGCAACCTTTTTTCAGTACTCATTCCTGTCATTTCTGAGTTATTATCATTGTTTCTGCAGTGCCTGAACACTGCCACTGCCTCCCACATGTTGGCATAGAGTTGGCAGGGGCAGGAGAAGCAAGGTGAATCCGAACACCACAGATGCTCCATCGCACCATGCCATGGCCATTGTAGGTAAAGACCTAAAACTGTCAATCCACAGAAAGGGGACTCAGAGTCCAGTCTTGGCTTACCTGATCCCAGTTTGAGGAGACTGAGAACCAAAGTGAGCATGAGGGCCATGCATGTCCTTCAGGTCGATCTCAGAGCATGGAAACAGATGACAGCAGGGACAGGTGGGTAGATTAATTAGAAGGAAGAGAATTCAGTGAGCAGACTCAAGTGGAGGTTCTCAGTGCTAACGGATAAAACTGCGCATTTTCTTAGAGTCTCCTTAAGACATATATGACTATGTGTTAGGAGAATGGGACGCTTGGACTTTGAGTGCAGCATTTATTGACAGACCATAAACATATCTTATAACAAGGAAGTAATAGGAAAAGTGTGGGGCACTGAACTAGGGCTTTCTCTTGGGTCAAAGTGTGCTCTAGCTCAGTGACACAGATGCAGGGCATTTTTCAGTCCCAAACTGGTAGCAAAGCTGTGTAGGGGTGGAGATTAGTTCCCAAAGCAAAATCATCCCAGCACAAGACCATGGGTTGTCCAGGCACACATGCAATGTCTAGAAGGAGAAACCAAAAGCAGGTAAATCTGAAAGCACTTGGCAGTCTAAATTAATCCTTCCTGCCCATCTTGAGTTTGAAGCTAGAACTCAGAGTGTGAAACAAGGTGGGAAATAACTTTCAAGACAAGGCCTTAATCTCCAAGGATCCAAGGCAATGGGAGAAGTACTGGGACAGATTGGGCAGGTTGGGGGTGGAGTGAGGAGATAAGGTGCATTCACTTACACACTTAACCAGGGTCCCCACAATGAAAGATTGGACAATTTTTCAAGCATGTGGAGAATCAAAAAGTGATAATTTTTAATTTTATTTTTTATTGTAACATTTGTATTTCTTTATTTTTTCCTCTTTAATTTATATATATTTGACATCAATTGTAATCCTCATATATTCCCCATCACCATATCACCAGTGCACCATCACCTCAGTCCCCTGTGCTCCCATCTTCTCTCAACCCACTCCCTCCCCCTCCCCACCAAGTGTCCCCAATTTGTCCTTGTCTTTTCATTTTTGGTTAGATACCATGACAAAAAAATACATTTTTAACAATAATGCAACTAATATTAAATATCAGTTAAAAAGTTTAGGCACTTAGAAATTGATAACTCATTTTAAATGACTCATGGATCCAAAAAGATTGTAATAAAAATTAGAGACTATTTAGAATGCAACATCAAAGAAAATATTGCATTTAGGCTAAAATCCAAAACAATAGCAGCACTATGATGGCAAGAATGTAGAACAACTCCCAGTTCTCATAGAATTTACTCTTTCCAGATTATCCAGCAAGTGTACTCCATAGTATCTTTATCCATGTGTGGTAATATCTTAAGTTTACATGAAAACATGCTCATGAAGGTTTATAGGCATGTAAGTGCTTTTATTTATAATTGTGAAAACTTGGAAGTAACCGAGATATCCCTCATGCAAACTGTAGGATGGTTATTCAGTGGGCTATTATTCAGTGTTAAAGGAGGTAAGTTATCAAGTCACAAAAAGGAATAAAAGGCCCTAATGAATATTGATAAGTGAGGATCCAGTTTGAAAAGACTATATACTATCTGATTCCAACCATATGAGTTTATGGGGAAGGAAAACTATGGAGACAGCAAAAAAAAATCTGTTTTTTCTAGGGTTTGGAAGAGATAGGGAGAGTGAGAGGGATGAATAAATAGAATACAGGATATTTTTAGTATTCTTTATGTTACCATAATGATAGATACATGCACTTATACCTTTGTCAAAACTCATAAAATCTACCATAGATTGCACCAAGAGTGAGCCCTGAGGTAAACGACAGACTTTGCATTACACTGACTGTCAGTTGTATCAGTGTCATTAAGTGTAACAAAAGTACCACTCCGGTGAGCGCTGGTGATGGTAGAGGAGGCTGAGCCCGGTGTGTGCGTACTCTGGACGTTGAGAGGGATATATGGAAACTACTTTATAATAAATTTTGTTATAAACCTAAACTTACTTCATTTGTTTATTTTTTTATATAATGTAAATTTTTTATGCAGGTATATGGACAGATAAGGTATGATCATTAATTAAAATACCCAGTAGCAGTTATGGGAAGACAATGAGTTTTAAGTTATTTAAATTTTTTTAGATTACTTTTTTACATAATTGTTCATTTTTGAACAATGTTTGATTTCTCCCCTCAGGTGTAGTCCCCATTAAATTCCCACCACCACATCACCTGTCAACTGTCACCATTGTCCTTGTGCTCTTTCTTCTCCTGTTTTGAGTCCTCTCCTCCCCCTCCCCTACTCTATGTCTCAATTTTATAGTTTGCCTGCTAGTTTTGTCTAAAACTACTTTAAAAATGGTCTATTTTTAAGTGACAATGGTACCCAAAGGATGTGGTTTAAAGTAGTAACATCACTAAGACCAACTATAATTCTTTTGCTGTTTTTTTGTTGTTTATTTTTAAGAACAATTATTGAGGCATAACTGGCATAAAACAAACTGTACATGTTTAAATTATTTAATTAATAAATAATTTAATTTTTTATTTATTTGTTTGCCTATGGAACTATCAACCCAAAGGGGAAAAATGAACATTTCTCACCTAAAAATTATCTTTGTACCTGTTTGTAATCCCTTATATCTGCTCTCCCCTCCACATAAATGCTGTCAGTGTAGATTACTTTGCATTTTCATGTTTTATATAAGTGATATCACACAGTGAATTCTTTGTTTTGGAGGGCATTTTTCTGTCCTGTTACTTGGAAAAATTAGTTTGACTTCATCCTTCTTATGTGTGCTGTCAATAGTTCATTATTTCTTTTTAACTGAATATGTTAATATTATTGAATATTGTTAATAATATTGAATATTTTAATATTAATATTAACATATTCATAACATATGAGTATGTTAATAACCAGATATGTTAATATATGAACATTATTCTATTATGCATTTCCCTGATTATGAGGGATGTTAAGCATTTTTCATATGCCTGTTGGCCATTTGTATTTCCTCTTTGGAGAAGTGTCTTTTAAGTTCTTCTGCCCATTTTTTGACTGGATTGTTTACTTAGTTTTTTTTGAGTTGTGTGAGTTCTATTGGATCTTTGTTGTTAGTCCCTTATCAGTTGTATGGAGTGCAAAAATCTCAATCAGTGGGGTGTCTCTTTGTTTTGGCTAATGTCTCTTGCTGTACAGAAGCTCTTTAATTGGATGTAGTTGCAGCTGTTTACCTTTCCTTCACTTTCTTTGCTTTAGGTGATGTATCTTTAAAGATGTTGCTGAGATGTATGTCATGTAGAGTTTTGCCTGTATTTCCTTCTATATATCTTATGATTTCAGGTCTTATGTCTAATTCTTTGATGCATTTTGAGGTGGATTTTGTGCATGGTGAGAGGTAATAGTCTAGCTTGATTCTTTTGGACATAGCAGTCCAGTGTTCCCAGCACCATTTATTGAACAAACCATCTTTGTTCCATTGTATATTTTTGGCTCTTTGTCAAATATTAGTTGTCCATAAATCTGTGGGTTTATTTCTGGGTTTTCTATTTGATTCCATTGGTCTGAGTGCCTGTTTTTGTTCCCATACCATGCAGTTTTAATTATTATGGCTTTGTAGAATAGTTTGAAGTCCTGAATTGAGGTAGGAGTGGGTAGTCTTGTTTGGCGTTTGTTATATTGGAATTTGTTGACTGTGTCCCTCCTTTCTCTTCTTGCCCTTAGTGTTTCTTTGGAGAAGTCTGATGTCAGCCTGATTGGTTTTCCTTTATATATTATTTGTTTATTCCCTCTTGTCAGCTTCATTACTTTTTCCTTATCTTGGATTCTTGAGAGATTTACTCTTATGAGTTGCTGTATTCTTCCTTTTGTCGTGGGAGTTTGGTGTTCTTGCTTCTTTTTTTTCTTCTTCTATTTTCATCTCCTTCTTCATGCTTTTAAGTTCTCTTTGATTAATTCATTGAATATTTTTGATGTTCCTTGGTCTCTCTACTCTCCTGGAATTACTGAAACTATTATATTTCCTTTCCTCAGGTATTTCTTGAAGTATTTCCTCATTTTTTCTCCTTTGTGTTTCTCTTTCCTTTTCGTTCTTGGTTCTTTTTATATCTGAGTCTTCGAAAATATTGATTCATTCTTCCATTTCATCAATTCTATGTTTATTGCTTTTTCCAGAATTCTTCAGCTCCTCTGGTAGTCTTTTAATGTCCTGCATTTCTTTCATTTTCTTCTTTAGGACTCATTTTCATTCATTCATTATTTTATTTATATTCATTCATTATTTCTCCTTTATATATTTTTTATATTTTTATTATATATATATATTTCCATTATGTATTTTTTCCTTCTCATCTTCTTTCAGTTTTTTAATCATGGTGATTTTAAATTCTCTTTCTGGAAGGAAGAGATGTCTTTCCATGTCATTGTTTTGGGGTTCTGGTGCCTGATTTTCCTTTTGTGGTTTGACCTTCCCATGGGGTTTTACTTAGTTGTTTAAATTTTTAGTTCTCCCTGATGTTTCTTTTTTGATTTGTTCTATGCATTGGGACATTGTGCTGCTGGTATTGGTATTGGTGGAGTTCTCTTTGGGGTGCTCCTTTTGGGATATTGGGAACTGGTAGTCAGAGTCCAGCACTATGTGCTGAAACACCACAAGTGTAGTGATGGTGAATTGTGGGTCCCTAACTTCTAACTGTGGCAGGGATCTGTGTGCTCTTGGTGGTGTTGAGTCCTGCTCTTTTAGGGCCTCTGATTGGGGCTGGGGGTTGCAAGCTTTGGCAATGGGTGTGTCCTGTCCTTGCTTGGCCTGGCTGCAGCCTGCCCTGAGCTGCGAGAACTTCCACAGTGTGTTTATCCTGCCTCTGCTAAACCTGTCAATGGCTTGGCCTTGAGCTGTGAGAACTTCAGTAGTGGTCATGTTCCACCCCTGCTCAGCCTGGCTGTGACTGGAGGTTTTGCACCTTCAGAAGTGAGTGTGTCCTGTCCCTGCTTGGCCTTGCTATTGCTGGGTGTTGTGCGCTTCAGTTGTAGGTGTGTCCCAACTTTGCTTCATCTCTGGCTGCTGTGGAAATCCCCCTGACTTCGACCATGGGGGCGAATGTTGGAAGGATATGTTCCCTCATGCCCCTGTGGCCTGTGCCTGCCTGGCATCTGACTGTGGTAGGGAGACCGTGGGCTGTGTGTCTGCAGATATCACCCCTGCTCACTGGCTAGGTTCCGCTCAGTTCCAAATTGAAGGCTTGGGACTTGTCAGAGCCCCACTCCCCTCCACATGAATTAACCTGCTGACACTTGCTTGTTTCACTTTCTGGAGTTTTTAGATGACTCAGTGTTTCCTGTTTCTTCCAAGCTTTATCTTCTTTTTCTTTCCTGGGTGAGGTGTTCCAGGTTTGTGGTGGGTGAGGGGGAAGGGTTGGGTTGGATATCACCATTTTCTCCCTTTCCCTGTCTCTCTCTCCTTTCCCCTGCTTCTATTGCCTGCCCTGCCCAAAACTTCTGGATCCTGCTAGGAACTTGCTGTGATTTTTCTCTTTTCAGTTGTCTTTATGGGAAAATTTAATCCTGGTGTCCCTTCACTGCCATGTCGGTGATGTTACTGACTTGTCCTGTTTTAATTTAACTAACTCTATCTAAAGGGTGAAAATGGTATTTCATTGTGGTGTTAATTTGCATTTTCTTAACAACTAATAATATTGAATTCTTTTCATGTGTTTATAAGTTATCTCTAATATCTTCTTTGCTGACAAAGAATCTGCAATGGGACAAAGATAGCTTATTCAATAAGTGGTGCTGGCAAAACTGGTCCACCATATGTAAAAAAATGAAATTGAACCATTACCTCACACCATTACGAAAATCAACTCAAAATGGATAAAAAAACCTAAATGTAAGACCCGAAACTATAAAATATGTAGAGGAAAATATAGGTAAAACACTACAAGACATACATCTCAACAGTGCTTTCGAGGTGGCAGTCCCTAAAGCAATAAAAATGAGAGAGAAGATAAACAGGTGGGATTACATCAAGATAAAAAGCTTCTGTACAGCAAAGGAAACGTTAAACAACAAAAAGAAACCCCACTGAATGGGAAAAAATCTTTGCACTCCACACAACAGACAAGGGTCTGATCACAAAGATATACAAAGAACTCACAAGACTCAA
>JAGFMF010011585.1:185452-210371 GCA_019455555.1 Galemys pyrenaicus | reverse complement strand
ACTAGAAGGAATTATACTCAGTGAAACAAGTCAGAAGGCAAGAGAAAAATATCGGATGGCTTCACTATTAGGAGGAATATGAAAGAACAGCAACAACAACAAAGAATAAGCTCAAGGAATTGGGCAATTATAACCAAAAGTAAACAAAAACTCAACAAGACCAAAAAGCCAAGATAAACCAGAGACAATGGGGGGAGGAGAAGAAGGGGAGGGCAAAAATGAGGATGAGGGCAGAGGGTGCACAGGGGACTGAGGTGATGGTGCACGGGTGGAATGGTGGTGGGTACTCCCTGGGGACTACAAATGATGTCAAGTATAATTAATTTTTAAAAACTCTAAAAAAAAAGTCAGTAAATTACAAGTAAATCCTATGCCCAATTTCCTCACCCGCAAAAAAAAAAAAAATCTTTGCTGACAAATTTTATCACTCATGGATGTTGGATTGTTAAATGTTCTTTTCTATATCTGTTCAAATGATTATGTTGTTTCCTTTTAGTCTGTTAATGTAAATTATACTGGTTGATATTTGAATATTAAAGTATTACTTCATTGGGATAAGTATAATTGGCAGTAGTTTATTATTCTTTGAATACATTATTTAATTTGCTAAATTTAAGTTTTTCCAACTATGTTCATGAGGGATATCAATCATTAGTTTTATTTATATTCCTTTAATAATTTTGTCTGATTTGGTATCAAGGTAATGTTGTCTTTATAGAGTTGGGGAGTTCTCCTTCCTCTGCAATAATTTGGTCTTGATATAGGAAAGGTGCTGATACTATGGGCATTTTAAGATAGAAAAATATTAATTTATGTGGAACAGAATAAACAAACAGATCACACTGGAATTTATTTTTTTTTAGCAAAAACATCATTAGCAAGCATTGTACCACTGACAAGATACAACATGATTGATAATTATTTTCTCTTTAACCTGCATGATGACCCTTTGATAGAATCCCTGTCCCTGTTTAACAGGTGAGTTACTTTTGAAAGGTTGTTACCTGCCAAAGGCCATCTGATTGTAGAGAGTTTATGCAAACTGAATTCATTCTCAGTTGCTTCCTTCCCTAACTTCATGACAATCGTGAGCCCTGACTTCCACATGGGCAGACAATTTCCCCTCATCTGGAGGCCACCACTGCTAGGGACTGCAGAGTCCTGTGCCTGAGCGATCCCTCAGGTTCTTAAAGGAGAATGTGAGCTGTATTTGCCTCTGGGCATCACTCCTGGAAAGAAAGGGTGTGGGTCACCTTTACATAGAATTCTAGGTTGTCCATGTTTTGTGGAGTGGGCACCCTCTGAGAGGAGACTTCCTTTCTGATTCCTGGGACACTGAACAGATGACAATGGGAGTTACATTTTACTTATTTAAATTTTTTGGAGGGCCTCAATAATCCTTCAAACTGATGTGTCAGGGTACAAATGAAGGACTGATCATTTGTATTGTAGAAGGAAATGGTCCCACCTTCATAGTCCAGGAAGACCCCCCACTTGTGTAGGAGGGACCCCCAGACAGAGGCTGATATATGGGGATAGCATGTGAAGTATTGCTCTCTCTCCCTTTGGAGAACCCAGTATCCATTGTTGGGAGATAAATTCTCTGCCTTCATGTCTGCATCATTCCGGTACACACCCAAACACCACCTGTCATTGTGTCCCACATCCACTTCCCAATAATGTTTCCCTGCTCGGAAAACCTGAGGAACCATCTCACATGTGCTATTAAATCTCTTCTTCGAGTTGGGCAGCACTTGGATGTTTTCCTATAAATCACAGATTTCAGACCAGAAATGTAGAGCTGGGGGTGAGCCATATCTGTGTCCAGAGTCACCTTCGTTGGAGAGCTATGTCTGTGTCCAGAATCACCTCCACTGGTGTCTGCATCCAGAGTCATTTGGACTTGTGGGACTGGGAGGAGAGAAAGTAAGAGTTACTGTGAAGGGACCTAGGCTGGGCCCAGGGGTCACCCACTCCCATCGCAGTTTCAGAGTCAAAGTGTCCATCAGATACTATCCCTCCAGCCCCTCTCTGATCTCAATATAGCCTCAGGGCCTCACCAATGACCAGGTGCCTAACTTTGAGATCCTAAATCTTATGTGTCACCCCAACTCTACTGCCCTACCACGTAAACCTATTATTTGACTTTGTGAAGCTTCCAATAACCACTATCCAGTTTCTTCCTGTCTTCAGTTCCTACCCAACTTCACCTACTTCCCTTTCATTCCAGCCCCTTGGCTGGTCACTGGCATCTCCTAGTCCTAGGTTGAGAAATTTGTCTGGGGTGCTGCATCTTTGGGTGAGTGTGGGGAACTCATAGACTCATCACCTGTAGGTCAGGTAGTATGTTCTTCTGTGTCCCCATACCTGTCATTGGTCAAATCCCTCTCCTACTCTCACCTGTCATACCCCCAATTATTGGTACCTGCATATTTCTTGACCTCTCTCAATTCTGAAAATGAGCAGAAAAAACAAATATGTCAGTTCTCACATAAGAGCAGGAGGAAGGGAGAGGGAGAGGGGAAGGTAGTTTGTTTACAAATCCTGATTCCCATTTGAATTCCCCAAATACCTGAGGATCAATTAATTCGTTAATGGATTGGGAGAGTGTACCAGCTGCCCTCACTGCCTGCACAGACCAACCAGAGGTTTGGTGATTTGCTACATGGGATTTGCTACAAAATGCACCACCCCAGTACCTGCAATTTTAGAGTCCAAACCACAAGTTCCCTTTCAAGTTATAAGAATCTTTAAACTTGTTAAATTTGTAAACTAGAGACTTGTAAGAAAGTCATAAATGGCATGTATGGAGGGAGGAGCTTCTCACCTGCCTGTGCATGCTTCTTACTCTGACCTGAAAACAAAAAACACAGAAGAGCCTCATGTCACAGGATAGGATCCCAGGGAAAAGCACAAAAGAAAAAAATCTAGATAACGGTCTTTCCTAGTTTTTCATGACACTAAAAGCAGAATATTCTGTCTCTGATAAGAGTCTAGAAAAAAGCTCAAACATCAGTTCATGCAGGAGGTGGAGGGGGAAGTCCCTCAAGTTTTCTCCAGTTGGATCCACACAAGCCTAGAGAACTTATTACATTTATGGGTCCTCCCCCCCATAGAATGTACTAGCCAGCCAAATTTGTAAGCTGTTTGTTTCCAAATCCTGATTCCATTTGAACACCCCAAATATCTGGGGATCAACTATTTGGTTAATGGATGGAAAAGATGAACCACCTACCCATTCTGGCCTGCACGTGCTTTACCTATCTAGTCTGGCTCAGACTGTGCAAAAGAGGAACCCAGCAGACCTATGTGATGTGGATGCTCAGAACTTGATAAGATACTTACTCAACTCTTGCGAGATTTTCACTGAAACAGAAACAAAACATTCAGGTTGAACACAGGAATGTGTAGTACAAAGACATTCCTTCTCCTTGCTTGGGGGGACTGAGCTGCTGGTGGACAGGGGGTCTCCTGTAACTGCCCATTTTTGTGCCTCCCCCGACCCTGCACCACACTGAAATTCTCCACCTAGGGTAAAATGAGATCAGGTATGCTCCCCCTGAAGGAGGACTGATATCTGGGATCCTATGACGTTGGAGATGGGGTTAGCAGGAAGAAGACAACTAGGATGGAAGGTGGAATTATGACATGGGATGTCATTACAAGGAAGAGAAAATTGCAAAGGTTTATTGGGGCTTTGTGATGTATTTAGAGTATTTTTGATGTCTAATTACTAAAAATTATGCTCAGATATTGTCAGTAAAGTAAGGTGGGTTTGTTGGAGGCTGATATTTGCTAGAAGATCCATTTCATGCCAACATGGGCAGAGTGAGTATTGTGGACCCCATGGTCCAGGTGATGTGTCCCTGGAGCCCAGCACACTAGGATAACACTTGGGTGATATGTAGGAGGATCCCAGGTCCTGACCCTATTGGGACCATAGAATACATCACCAGACTATCCTTCATTTTCTCACCTACCTTTGAATATTGAGTAAAAAATGATCAACCCTGTGATACCCATACATAGGATAGAGCAGAGTACTCCCAAGGAAATGGAAACCAGGCGCCAGGGTAAAGGCTGGAAAAAAGTATCTGAAAAAAAAAAACAAAACCACAGACTTAATGATTACTAAATAGCACATACAATCTGAATCTCATTTTAAGAATCTTCAAATATCCTGAAATGAAAAGGCTGCTTTTCCTTAATTTTCTTCTATAGGTTTAAAACTTTATAGTTCTGTATAAATCTTATATATGAATATTCTATTTTTATATATCAAATTAAGTAGAAATTCAATTAATTTTCTCATTAAGGGATAACAACTGTGCCAGCATCATTATTTGAATGGACTTTCCTTCACATACTATTACCACGTCAATGCTGTCATGTTAAATTTCTGTTCAGTAAGCGACTGTTTCCTGACACTATTCTGTGCCATTATCCACTGGCTTATCACTGTGACTTCAACTTTGTGTTTTTTTCCCCCTACTACCATCCTTCATACTCCTTACCTTTTCTTCCTCCCACCCACTCTTAACCACAGAAACTTCATTTATTCATGTCTGCTAGTTTTCATGAGTATTTTACTGGTAAAATTTTCCAACAGGTAAAGTCTAGTATTTGTCTTTGTTATTATGACTTGTTTTTCTACAGATAATTCCCTTAACTCCTTCCATTTTTCTATAGATTGCAATATTTTATCTTTCCTTATGAGTGAATAATATCCCATAAATATGGATATAACAAACCTTTTGATCCAATCTATTAGTGGCCAGTTAGGTTGCTTTCACATTCTAATTCTATTTATGTAGCACTGGAATATACATAATAGAGCATGTAGATTTTCCAGTTGATGGCTTTATTGTCTCTGGCTAGATGCCCAAGAGTGGAATACTATTTTTAGTATTTTAAGGTAAAACCCTTTCCATAATGGTTGCACCTGTTTGCAACAGTATAATAAGGTTCTTTCTTCACAACCTCCACAGTACCTATTGTTGGTAGTCTTTTTAATGTGTTCTGTTCTTACTGGTGTGCAATGATATTACTGAGGTTTCAAACTGCACCTCTCTTATTTGAAGTAACAATAAGCATTTTTCCTTTTAGCTCCTGGTCTTCCAAATATCCTTCATAGTAAACTGCATGTTCAAATCTACTGTGTATTTATTAATTGGGTTGTTTTTATATTGTTGAATTGTATAAGTTTTTTGTATACTTTTGGTACTAGCCTTGTGTCAGTAATGAAATATGTAAATATTTTTTCCCATTGTATGGGATTTTTTTTTCTATAGGATTTTTTTAAACCTAGTTTTATATATATATATAGTTTTATATATCTATATATCTGTATATATGTATATATATACACATATATACATATCTCTATATATCTATATATACATATATTATATATAGATATATATTGCTGTGTAAAAGTCTTTTTGACTTGATGTAATCTCAGCTGGTTATTTTCCTTTTATTTCCCTTGCTGCAGGGATCCAGTGTCCAAAACATTTTTATCTTTGAGATCATGAAACAAATCATCAATATTTTCTTCTATAGTTTTTATTGTTGCCGGATTTATATCTAAATATTTAACTTATTTGAAATTTATTTTTGTTTGTGGGGTTAGAGAGTGATCTAACTTTATTCTTTTCCCCAAAACGGATGGTCCAATTTTCCCAATACACCTGTTGAAGAGGCTCTCCTTTCACCATTATATGGTTGTGGATGCTTTGCCATGGATACATACATGGATTTATCTCTGGGTTTTCAATTCTAAGTGCTGATCCAATCCATGTGTGTCTCTCATTTGACTGGCTTCATTATCACAAGTTCTAAAATATGTGCTGGTTAATATTAGACTAAGATTCCCAGTTTTTTTTTTTTTTCATATTTTGCTGTCGTGGAAATTCTTGGCCATTTAGTCACATAAATTTGTAATTGACTTTTCTAGCTTTTTTAAAAAATTTATTTATTTATTTATGCATACAATAGCTGGGGCACAGGCCTGAGATGCGATGGGTGAGAGGATTCACCAGAGGCAGAGCGGGAAGCAGAACAGACAGATGAAGGAAATTTGCTGAAGTGAGCAGTGGGCAAGAAAGGAGAGGTCCACTGTGCCTTGTGGGTCCCCCCGCCCTGTCCCCAGCTTGGGATTGTGTAAACCACATAGCACCGCCCTCAACCCTTTTGACCCACCAGGGAGGCACTACTTTTCTAGTTTTAAAAAGGAACTGTAGAGCTTTTTCAATACAATTATCTTAAATATTTAGATCAATTCTGGGAAAATTGATCTTTAAAACATTGCATTTTTTTGTGTGGTGTTACCATCTCTCTGTTTTGAGTCTTCTTTAGCGTCTTTTAATTTTTACATGATACTCAATAAGTTTGCAAACACTTCATTTGACTTACTCCTAGTCTAATATTTTTTTGATTGCTTTTAAATATGGCATGTTTGTTTTTATCTTAACTGGTTGCTATACCTAAAAATGCAATTAATTTTATTGATTTCATACTACATGAATATAATAAATCTTTATGAATTGAAAGAATATAACCTTATATACCTCTAATTTTTATGGTGTATGATCCTATACACTGAACAATAAGTATTTGACTATCTTCTTTTATGCCATCTATAATAATGTTTTTTCTTAAAACCATTTTTAAAATTTTCTTTACTTTTCTTAACACTAATATAACTGTTATGATTCTCCCTTGGTTAATGTTTGTCTGGCATATTTTGTTTCTGTTTCTAATTCTTTTAAACTGAGGTAACACTGGTTTACAACATAGTATATGATTGAGGGGAATAAGTTCATACCTCCTCAGATGAATGTCACCACACTGCACTTACCATCTATGCAGCCATTGTCCTTTATCCTAGACCATTTCTCCTTCCCCTTTTGTTTGCTTCCCACTCCTACTCTTTATTAGTCTCAATTCTGCAGTCATTTTAAACAAATATCTTTCATATTTTTCATCTATCACTTGGCAACAGTCAGGTTTCTTAAATCCAGTCTAATATCATTTGTATTTTTATTGACAATATAGGTGCACTTATATTAAGTTAATTAATGTATGTACATATTTTCTTGTTACTAGAGTTAGTTTTCTTAAGTTTTGTGTTGATTTTAGCAGGGTATACCACAGGACAACCATTTAGTGAAGGAATTATTTGATTCTAATCAACTTAAATAGTAGACAATTGTTTCCACCCAGTAAAATTTTTGTGATATATTTATTTCTCATCAGCCTTTCAATATTAAAAGTAGTCAATAAGATTGGACAGCACTATGCAAGATTTGGAACCTGATGCTCCTGTTCTTCCTCTGTATTACCCAGCCATCTTCCTCACTTCTCTCCCTCCTCATAACTCACCTCCTATCCAAATCTTGGACTCCAACTCTTGGCTCTTGTCAGTAAGTTGGATGGAACATGATATACTCCCAGAATTTTCTTGGATGGTAAAGGAGGTCTCCACATCAAATAATCCATTTTTGTTTGCATTTACCTTTGTGTCTGAAGGTAAATTATGTTCATCTGAACCTTTCCATTTCACTATAGGCTTCGGGAACCAACCTGATGACTTACAGAGCAGCTGGATGCCTCCATGGAAATATCCAGTAATAGAAATGAGAGGAGCTGAGCCTAGGGCTAAGGAGAAAAAAGGAGAAGGCTGTTAGCAAAAGCCATAAATATTCTAAGCCAGATTCTTGAAGATCATGAATATAACACCCTTGCCCCTGTGACTGATCTTTGTTTCTCGTACTCTTAGACTTACAAAATTGTTATAAACCCACTTTCCATAGTCCGTACAGTCAACACAAATTTAGCAGCTACTAGATATATGGATATTATTAAGCACTAAATAATAAGGGACTAAGGCAGAGTTCATTATAATGAAGCTCTTGCTGACTAGCCAGAAGACAACTATAAGTTAATACATTTCATTGTGAGATGTACAACTAAACAAACATGGTAAAGTTAGAACTGAAGAGAAAGTGATTGTTAGGGGAAGTTGTTGCTTCCTGGCAGGGACATGTCACTCTTCTCTGTAAAATGAATAATGGTTTTTTTTGAGAACAAGGGGGAAAAGGGAGAAATATGTCAGACAGAGAGACAAGAGCATGCTAAGACTTGAAGGGTAGAGGTGACAAAAACAGTACAATAAAGGCTTAAATTGCCTTTGGAACCACAACCAACACTTGAGTGTTAAATCTGAATAAGGTAATAACCTACTAAAATAGAAGCTTTAAATAGAATTCAAAGTTCCTTAACATTATAAGCAAAATATCTGGCCTATGATAAAAAATACCCACTATACCAATAAGCAGAATAACAACAACTTGAATGATAATAGATAATAACGAGATGAATCACATGAGGAAATCACTTACCAAGAACAAAGAGCTTTGGTGCTAGGACAAATAAAAATGTTTCAGTAGTAGTTATTATTGAAGATGTAATAAAATAAAAACTCTCATCAGAAACAGAACTTATTATCAAGTTAAGCAAAAATGAAAATTACATAACAGACATAAGAGCTAAAATAAAGAATTATGAGATGATCTTGATACTAGAATGGAGAGTAAAGAGGATAGAACCAGTGAACTTCAGTATAGATCAATAGAAAGACCAACTTTTGTACATCAAAGTATACTATAAAAAGAGTGAAAAGCAAAGTGGAAACGTGGATTATGGAAAAGTGAAATCCATAATTTTGAGAAGATTTTTGCAAATTACATATAAAATAAAGACTTAAAATTCAGAGTATATAAAGAACTCCAACAACAGCAGCCTTCTTATTAAAAGTGGAGAAATACTTGAATTAGTATTGTCCCAAACGATGTGTATAAATTACCACTATGCACAGGAAAAGATGCTCAAAGCACTAATCAAAGGGATACAACTTGTAATGATTATTATGGCTATTACTTAAAATCAGAGGAAGGGAGGGAGGGTGGAAGGAAGGGAGAGAGGAAGGGGGAGAAGAAGGAAGAGAAGGAGGGAGGGAGGGAAAGAGGGAAGAGAGGGAAGTGAGTAGATGGATAGGTGGAAGGCAAGGTAGGTAGGTGGTTGACAAAATTGGGGTCTTATTCTGGAAAATGCTTTTTAAGGATAGGCTCTACCTAATACTAAGCTTAACTTGCAGTTATCTAATCAAGGTCTTGTGATACTGGGAGGACACATAGATTCATGAAAAAGTAGAAAACCCCCAAAATAACTCACACATATCCAACTGATTTTTCAGAGAAGTAAAAAAATAATTCCATGGAATAATATCCTTTTGTATGAATGGCATGGGAGCAATTGAACATTTTAAGTAAAAGCTTAAATGTCAACTTAAATCTCACAGCTTTAAAAAATTAACTCAAAACAAATAATGACTTAAATGTAAAATTGTCAAAATTTTGGAACAAACTTTTTCTCATAGGAGAAAAACCTCAACACTCTCAGATTAACAAAAAAGCAATAAAGTGAAATTTATTAACATCAGAAATGTGTGAATGATTTTGTGAATAGAATCAAAAGTTATAGAATAGGTTAAAATATTTTCAAACCACATACTTGATAATTTAATATGTAGAATCTACAGAGAACGTTTAAAATTCAACACACAAATACAAATCTCATCTCTTTTATTGGTGTGCAATACCCTATTTGGTGTGCAATACCCTATAATGTCTATTAAGTCAATGTGCTCCAGTTACTCCTTGAAAACTATTGTTTTCTTGTTTATTTTCTGGCTTGTTTATCTGTTCATCTGTGAACATGAGGTGTTGAAGTTTCTACTAGTTTTATGTTGCTGCCAATGTCTATTTTCAGATTTGACAGTTGTTTTATTTTATTTATCTTTAAATGTATATTACATCATGCTTCATATTTGCACAATGCATGATTTTCCCATGAAATTCCCATCACCAATTCACCCAGGCACCACCACCATAGCCCCATGTGCTCTTCCCACCCCGTCCTCACCCTTCTCCTTCCTCCTCCCCTACAAAAGGACACCTGCACACCTATGTTTATTGCAGCACAGTTTACAAAGGTAAGCTATGAAACAACCCAATGCCCCAAAATGACTGGATCAAGAAGATGTAGTATATTTACATAATGGAATATTACTCAGAAATCAAAAAAGACAAACTCATGCCATTCACAGCAACATGGATGAAGCTGGAAGTGAAATAAACCAGAAAGAAAACGAAAAATACTGAATTTTTTTTAAAATAGGAGGACTGTAGAGGAAACAAATAAAGAATTGGGGGAAAAGTAACTATAATAAAGTAAAAATCAAAATCATCAGGCAACTGGAGATTAGAGTTGTTTTATTTTGATGGTACTTTATTTGGTGCATAACATATTGATGAATGTCATATCTGATATAGTGATTACTTAATTATTATATAATGTCCATCTCATCTTTTGTTATTCTATTTATGATATTCTATTTAATGATAAGATCATAGAGATAGAATCTGATTACTGCTTCTAGGGGAAGTTGTTGGAAAAAGAATTTGAGTGTCACTATAAAGGAACAATAAATGGATATCTTTATGTTTATGGAATAGTTATATATCTTGAGCTTGTTATTACATAAATCTACTCAGACTATAGAAAGACATAGTACTATATAAACAAAACAAAATGAACTGATAGTGTTTCTAATCAAACAATCCATTTAAAAAAAAACCCAGCATGATTCTACAAAGTAACTAAGTTCTGAGTTCTCCTAAATAAGTAACTGACCTGATACTTGCATGTCCCAGCTGGTCTTCTGTTTGTAAGTCCAGGATCTGAACCAGCACCCATATAGGCCAGCATCTGAAAGAGTGACCTTCTTCAGTCTCAGGGAGACACACCCATCCACTAAGGAGTCCTTCAGAAGCTCAGTTCTCCCTCGATAGTCTGGAATCTGCATATCATTCTGGTCTTTGCCATCCCTGTAGAGGTGGATCACATCAGAAAAATGATCCCTGAAGAAAAGCACCTCCATGGCCTCTGCACTGGTCTCAGGAGACAGGGAGCAGGAGAACACTGCATCCTCCCCCACCAAGATCTGGACCGTGCTGTCTGGCCCAATCACCTGCCACTGTCCTGTGGAAGGAAACAGAGTAGATAACTGAGAAAATCTCTCCCAATGTCCTGCTCAGGGCTAGTGTGGCCTGGAGATGTGCATGGCAATGGTGGGGCTTTCATCACAATCTGCTTTCTAAACCCAGGGCCTTGCATCTGTGCGTCCCCTTGTATTTCACACAATGCTTCCATACCAGTTGCTTTACTCTCTCATCACAAACATCCAGAAAGTTGTGTATCATTAACTGTCCCATATTCATGATGAGATTTTTCTTCAATATATTCATGCTGCGATATGTCCTTTGCACCAAATGTATCTTTACATTTGTGTAACATTTTTATTTTTTCCACTTTATAATTTTTACATGAATGCTACTATTATCAATATGCCTTACCTTAATTTTGCTTGGTTTTACTTCTAAAGTTCAGCTTTAAAAGTTTTACCTCAGTATTGAAATTTTCTTCATCATCTGATTTAAGATTTTTCCTGTGTGTCTCTCCTGTGTGATTCCAAGCTCTGTGTGGACAGAGTCTATTTTTCTCAGTATGTCATGCCCAGCATCCAGCACAGAGCCCATCACAGGGTATGGGCTTCACAAACCACAACTAACTTAGGGTAGAAAGGAGAGACGCCACTTCTTTTACCACTTGTACATTTGGTTAATGACCATTTCAGTAATTTTCCTGCTGTAAGTCAGACTTTCCATTTTGTCATGTTTACATTTTTCCTCATGCCACAGACTGAAGCTCACTCCCTTCTATTTTTATCTGCACTGATTGGGAATGTCTCCTGAATCATTCGCACCTATATATGCATGTGGCGATGTAGTGCGCGTCATGGGTAAAGTGGGTCATGTATGAGTTTTACTGAATATTTTTATTTTAGAGCCAATTATTTATTACTTTAAACATGTTTTATAAATCTTTCTGAAATATATTTCACTCACACATTTTGAAAGAGAATTTTTTTCAATAAAATGTCATTTTGCAGCAGGGTCTCTGACCAGCTGCTGACCTGGCATCACGGACACTGACCTCTGTCCCTCACTCATCTCAGACCATCCTGTGGTGGGATAAGTATGACCCTGCCCACTGACAGCTCCACCCCATAGTCTGGCCTCTGCTTACCTACTGAGGGCTGCCTGTACCCTACTCAATGTGGGCAACCCAGAGGGGCCCATATTTTGATATCCAGGAGGCCTATGTCTCCAGTGAGGTCAGCAGGCAGTAATTTGAGATGATTCTTATGCCCCATCCACATGGCTCTCAGAGGCTCAATCACAGTAGGACCGAGTCTCATTTGCTACAACAGGATCCTGCTTACTGGCCCAACCACTCTGGCTTCCTTCCATTCCAGACTCACACTCCTTACTGCCTCGTGTTTTTCCCAGAATCCTTAACAAATCACATGCACTGAGGTGAAGAGAGTGTCTGTTGGACTTTGCAGGCCCAGCCTGGGTTAGCAGGGCTGCTGTTGGTATTCCTTCAGGGTTATGGAGGTGCTTGAGCTGAGGGAACAAGTTCTGGAACATTTCTCATCTTCTGACTAGCCCTCACAGCTCTCAGGTCTTGTGGTAGCAGCTCCTCCCACCCTTTGCTCTTTCTTTGGGAATCAGTGAGGAAAAGCTTGTTGATCATGTACAACATGCCAGTGGAGCTCTGCATTGTGTGTTTTATATGCACAAACTTATACAGTTCCCACAGCACCCTGTCTGAATGTGACATCATATCCATGTCATGGGGAGACAAATAAAATCCAGAGAAGTTATGAGCCAAAACATGCAAAACAGAGAAATGGGAATTTTTAAAAAAATAAGATTTTAAAAAATAAAGTCTTTCTGCCTCTAAGATAATTTCCATAATATACTACTGCCTCTCTTGGAAACAGAAATCAGATGAAGAAGCTCAGCAGAAATTGGATGAGAATGATCCTAAACAAGATGCCCTTCTGTTAATAATATGGAATTCCTTTTATAAAAGCATGGAACATGTTTGAATATGCTTATTTCTGTTTCATTTTCCTTGTTCATGAGAATAGATATAGGAAGTGGGAAGCAAGATAGAACATGTGCCGGTGGAAGGTGAACAGAGGTAAGAGAGTATTTTCTATGAGGACACTGACTGCCCAAAGACCAGCATTCTACTGCAGCCTCCAGCTTCCTCTGCAAATTTTTTTATTCAATTTTTTTACACATTTTATATATCAGGCTTTGTTGTGATAGGAACTGGAAGGAGAAATCACACTGAACTTTAGCCCAGAATATGGTAGAATCCAATTTATTCCTCACTTAAAGAACTGGATACCTTTTCCACCCTTAGGTTATATATCACAGGCATTACTAGCTCCGTGTATCCAAAGCTAGACACAATTCTCTTTTCCTATACAGTTTCTTCTCCCCCCCATACTTAAGTCAGAATCCTGGGTGCTTTATTGGAGACCTCTCCAGCCAGAATGCCACATCCTACTACCTGAGGTTCTTATTTACCTTGATATTATTGGCATCCTCTCCATTCTACCATGATCTTTATTCAACACTCTGCTCCAACTTTTTCTAGACTACTGTAATGGTTTCCATGCTGTCTGAGGTCTGCACATTTCCCTGTGTCTCCCACACCCCCTAACATTGATGTAAGGTTGGGAAAGGAAAATTAAAGGAGTACAAACAACAAAGTTGTCACATTCCACTTTGCTGTGATAATTACAGCCAAAAAATTTTTAAAAGTGTTAACCCAAAAGACAGACAAAGAAAGTCTGGTCTAGGTGACTTACCTGACCCAAACTTGAGGAGACTGAGAATGAAAGTGAGTACGAGGGCCATGGATGTGTCCTGTGGGTCCATGTCATACTATGGGTCCATGTCATGCTACGGAAACAGATGATAGCTGGGGTGGGTAGGTAGATGACTTAGAAGAATCATCACACCTGTCCCAGGTGTAGAAGTCTTGGGGAAACTCAGCATAAGTTGATGCAAATTGCACTGTTCTTCTTAAAATCTCCCTGACACAGACATGACTGTATGTGTTAGGAGAATGGGGACTCCGGACTTTGGATCACTGAATTTATTGTCAGGCCATAAACATCTCAGGTCAGGGGAGCAATGAAGTAAAGGGGTAGGGCAGATAGAGAGGATCCCATCTGGATCAAGGCTGTGCCTGGGGTACATTAGAATGCTAAATTCAGGAAAATTTTCAGGTCCAAAGTGCTAGGCAAAGCTTTACAGAAGTTGAGGATCTAATCTCAGAAGAGAGGTTGTCCCAGCATAGGGTGTCCAGGCAAACATTTTTTTATCCCATAGCAAGTGAGTACTACATTTCTAGGTACACTGTTAGGTCATCCTGAAATCCTGCCTTTGAGTTCAAGGTCAAGACTGTGATTATGATGTCATTTGAGAAATAACTTGACAGAACAAGAAAGGAACTTAATCTCCAAGGATCCAAAGTATTGGGAAAGGCAGCAAGGCAGATTCAGGTATGAGGAAAGACATAGACCCATTTACTAGGTATTCACTAGATATAGTAGTCAGGGTACCCACTATTAGAGACTACGCAGTGTGTGAGCGTGGAAACTAACAAGCAGTGATCACTCACTATATGAGAAAACAAAATTTCCTCATATACTGTTGGCGATGGTCCTGTACTGCCTGGCTCAGGCTCCTGAACTTTGTGCCTGGTGGCAGATGAAAGCGCCTGCATACTGAGGGAACGCCCTCTAGATCTGGGACAAGGTTTCTGACAGCATGAGGTCTCTGGCTGTGCAGACAAAAGGTCATATCTTCACAGAAATGAAAGATTGGGAGTAAACAAGGAGGTCCGGGTATGTGTGAGGTCTTGTCCAGGATTGCCTACATGCAGGACATACCAAGAAAAGTAGACACAGATACAGAGAATAATTAATTCAGCTGTTACTGCTCACTTATGGCGAAATGAGTTATATAAATGGGACAAAAATACACCTTCACTGCCTACTGGCTATCACAGTCCCCTGTCTGGTTTGTCCTTCACAAGCACATCCCAGGTTCAGGATTCACTATAAATCCATAATATACCACCACAAAAACATATAACTACGATGCAGTTATGGTACAAAGCAATTTTAAACCATGGAAAACTGATACTTGTCACAGCCCAGCTCCGGCAACGAACTAGGGTCCCCACAGGATGAGACAGCATCAGCGATGAATGTACAGGGAAAGGGAGAGGGGACAAGAAAACACAGACACTCCTTCTAGGGTGCCAACATCTTACATCTTCCACTGACAGTCTCAGCAGTAGGGTATAAATTCTCTTTATACTTTACACACAAGAAGCAGGAAAGCAGGGAAACATCATTTGTAATATTTTCTTAGGAAAAACAGGGAACCTTCAGGCCCCAGCCCTGTGCAAAAACATGTTTTTGAGAACAGCAGAACAACATTTGTTACATTTACTTAGGACTGGTGCAAAACAACATGTTTATGCCGGCCAGGTGCAAAACAGCATGTATCCATCCATATACTAAACATTGAGGCAGATGTAATAACCCAGCTCCATTACAATGAACTAGCCCTTTCCACCACAGGTCCCAAGCAAAAAGGAAATATTAAAATTAAACCCCAAACTATATCTATTCCTTACCATTCCATCCCCAAAAGGAGCCACTAACCCCAACCTACCCTGAACCCAATAGTTAGTCATCAAAATTGCTTAACAACCAGTTATTCTGTTTGTTTAGTAAAATAGCCAATCTTACAACTGCCCCCCCCACCGTGGATAAATTTCCAATTAGCACTTAATATGCCTTTCCAAGATGGTGACAGTAATATCCCAAACAGCGGAGATCGGGCAGGGGCCAGCTTTGGAGCTCCTGATTTTTCAGGGGTGTCCCTCATGCCGGACTTCTTTCACTCAGCATGAGTAGCATGGCCCCCGGCAGATACTAATGGAAATAATTCACACAATGACAGTGACTTATGTATAAAAACAAAACATTAATATAAACTAGAATACTATTCAAAATAGAACATAGACAAAAACAATACATTGGGGCTAAAATTGAACAATAACAAAACCAGGTATTGCCAAGGATGTGGAGCAACAAGGGCTTCATTTACTTCTGACAGGAAGACAAAACAGTACAGTACTCCTTGGAAGACAGTTTGATGGTTTCTTAACAAAACAAAACTATTTAGTAGTTTTGCTCCAAGGTATTTATCCAAGTGAGTTGAGGGCTTATGTTCACAAACAAACCCCAAAAACCTGCTCATGGATATTTAGAGTAGCTTTATTCTTATGTGCCAAAATATCCCATCAATGGATGAATGTATAAATGAACTATGGTATGTTCATATAGTACTTTAACTGGCAATAAAGAGAAATGGGTTATCAAGTCATGAAAAGGCATATAGGAAGAAACTTAAATGCATACAACTAAGTTAAAGGTGTGAAAAGGTTGTGCGGAGTATGATTCCAACAGAGACATTCTGAAAAGGCAAAACCACATAGAACAAAAACGTCAATCAAGAGTTGGGAGATGGGAAGGGAGAGATGAGTGGAAGGAATATAGGTAAATTTAAGGCATGAAACAATTAGCTGTGATATAATGAAAAGATGACACTAGACATTTTTCAAAACCCATAAAACTGTATAACCAAAATAATGCCTCATAATAAACTGTGGAATTACTTTGATGATTTATTAACATTGATTCATCAGTTATAAATATATCACATTTATATGTTAATAATAGAGGAAACTGTGTAAAGCACTCTATACTTTCTAGCCAATTTTTCTGTAAGTCTAAAACTGTTCTTTGAAAGTCTATTGTTTCTTGATGTGTGCCTGTATTGTTTTATATTTCCCTCTTAATACTGTTTTTGCTGTGTCCCATACCTTCTGGAAGGTTGTGTCCTCTTTATCTTTTGTCATGAAGTATTTTTTTTATTTCTTCACATTAACCCAATGGCCATTAACTAGCATGCTGTTCAGTCTTCTCATGGGGCGGGGGGGATCTCCTCGCTTTCTTTTTGTATTGATTTGTAGCTTGATGCTTCTATGATCAGAAAAGATACTTGGTATGAACACTGCTTTCATGTACTTATTGGCATTTGCCTTGTGATTCAGTCTGGTCTGTGGTTAATCCTGGAGAATGACCCATGTGCACTTGAAAAATATATATATTTGGTTTCTGGGGGGTAGGGTGCAATGTCTTATAGATGTTTATTAGGCCCATGTGGTCTAAATCTTAGGTTAGGGCAATTTTGTCCTTGTTTCTTTTCCATCTTGTTGATTTATCCATTGATGAGAATGGAGTTGAATTCTCCTACCACATATGTATTTTCTCTATTGTGTGTTTTCAGAGAGGATAGTAACTGTCTAATGTACTTTGGTGCTCCTTCAACTGGTAAGCATTTATTGATATTTGTTATCTCTTCCTGATGTGTTTTCTCCTTAATCATTATGTAGTGTCCATCCATGTCCTTTGTTATCTTTTTTTAGCTGTCTCTTTTATTTAATATAAATATGGCTTATTTGGGAGGCCATTTGCTATTAGAATTGTTTACTAATTCTTTACTTTCAATCTGTTTATCTTTGGAATGTAGGTATATTTTCTGGGGACAGCAGAAGGTTGGATTCTGTTTCCTAATCCACATGTAACTCTATGTCTTTTTACTGGTGAGTTTAGTCCATTATTATTTAGGGTGATTGTTAATATGTGGAAGTCTGTTACTGCCATTATGTTCATAGTTTTATGGTTCTGTTTACTTTCTTGTTCAGTTCTTTGTGTTCATTCTTTTCTTTGTTTTAAATCCAAGTTTCCTTGTAATATTTCTTTGAGTGGGGGCTAGTTGTATAAATTCCTGAAGATTTTTTTTTATTCAAGAGGGTTGTTATTTTCCCCCCATAAAAGAAGGAAAACATTGCTAAATAAAATAGTCTTGGTTGGCATTTTTGTCTTGGAGATTTTAAACATGTCACTCCATTCTCTTCTTGCCCATAATGTTTCTTCAGAGAAGTCTAATGCTAGCTTTTGTAGGCTATTTTTTTCTTAGCCCTCATCAGCTTCATTATATTTTCCTTTGCCTTGAACTCTTCACTACTATAAGTCTTGATGTAGATTACAGTTTGGCTGACCCCCACCCTAAGAAGGAGGATCTGTCATATAAAGATGGGAGGCACCACCTTATTTTCTTCAGTGAGAGTCACTGGTCATGGTTACTGCCCTGACTCCCAGCCTCTGGCACAATGGGCCAGCACAGCCAGCTTCCTGGTCAGGGAATCAGATATTACACTATAATGCACCCATCATCAATTCATTTGTATTTCGCTGCTTAAGACCATTATGTTTCCTCTCCTCTTTGTTCTTACCCTCCCCCATCTCCTAGCCCCTTAGTGCTTCAGTTCTATAGTCCACTATCTATGCTTAGTTTTTCAGCTTGTCTTTATCTGACTATGAATTTAGTTACTATATATTCCACATATTAGTGACATCATATTGTATTTATGTTTTCTCCTTCTAACTTATTTTACTTAGCATTATACCTTCCAGCTCTGTCCATATTGCCACAAATGGCATGCGTTACTTTTTTGATTCCCAGGTAGAGTTCCATTGTGTATACACTATGTCTTCTTGATCCACTAATTTGTTCTGAGGCATTTAGCTTGTTTCCACAGATTAACTATAGTAAATAACACTGCAATGAACATGGGAGTACAAGTTTTCTTATTAATTAGTGTTTTTTAATTTTATGGATAGATGCCTAGGATTGCAATTAGTGGGTCAAATATCAGATCCATGTTTCATGTTTTGAGACAACTCCATACTGCTTTCCATAAGGGCTGAAGCATTTTGCATTCCCAGAATCATTACAGGAGGGTTTCCTTTTTTTTTAAACATCCTTGTCAGCACTTCTTGTTTCTGGTCTGTGCAATATGGGCTATTCTCACAGGTGTGAGATCCTGTCTCACTGTGGTCTTGATTTGCATTTCTCTAATAATAATCGATTGTAAACTTTTTTTCATGTACCTGCTGACCATTTGACTTCCTTTTTGGAGAAATATCTGTTTAGTTATTTTGACCATTTTTTGATTGGGTTATTTGTTTTGCTTTTGTAATGTTTTATGAATTCTTTTTATATCTTTGATATCAGTCCTTTGTCAGATGTATGGTGTGGAAAATTTTCTTCCATTTTGTAGAGTGACTTCTCATTTTAGTTATAGTTTCTTATGCTGTAAGAAGCTTTTTAGTTTGATGTAGTCCAGCTGTTTATATGCTATTTTGTTTTCCTTGCTGTTGAGTATGATTCCTAAGGGCAACACTAAAGCTCATATTATAAAATGTTTTGCCTATATTTTCTTCTATGTGAATTATGGTTTCGGGTTTTACATCCATGTCTTTGATCCATTTTGGGTTGATTTTGATGTATGGTATGACATTGTGGTCTATTTTCATTCTATTTCTTGTAGCTGTCCAGTTTCCCCAACACCATTTATTGAAAAGGCTATTCTTGTTTCAGTGTATGCTTTTGGCTCCATTGTAATAGATTAATTGTCCATACATTTGTGGGTTTATTTCTGGGCTCTCAATTCTTTTTCATTGGTCTGTGTGTCTGTTTTGTTCCAGTACAAGAATGTTTTGATTATTATGTATTTATAATATAGTTTGATGTCTAGAAGTTATTTGTTCCAGTTCTTTGAAGTATATTATTGATATTTTTGTTGGAATTGCATTGAATCTGTAAATTGCTTTTGGTAGGATGGCCATTTGGCAATGTTGATTCTTCCAATCCATGAGCATGGACTACTTTTCTACTCTTTATGTCTTTTATTTCTTTCAACAATATCTTATAGTGTTCCTTACATAGATCTTTTACCTCCTTTGTTAGGTTTATCTCTAGGTATTTAATATTTTTTGGTGTACTGTATATGGGATTATTTTCTTAATTTATTCCTCTTCTGTCTTCTTGTTGTGTATAAGAAGGTAACTTATTGACTTGTGTTGATTTTACACCCATCTACTTTGTTGAACTGATTGTTTCAACTAGTTTTTCTGTGTATCTTGAGGAATGTATATGTGTATATATTTGTATATAATCATATAATGATAGCTTCAGTTCATTCCCAATTTGTATTCCTTGCATGTCTTATATTGTCTTTTTGTTCTATCTAGAACTTCTAATACTGTGTTGAATAACAATTCTGAGAGTGGATATTCTTGTCTTGTGCCAGGTGTTAGTGGGAAAGCTTATAGTTTTTCAACACTGAGAATGATATTAGCTATAGGTTTGATGTAAATGACTTTTACTATGTTAATATGTTCAGTTTATCCCTATTTTCAAGGGTTTACCACATAAATTGATGTTGAATATTATTAAATGCTTTCTTAGTCTCTATTAATATTAGCATATGGTTTTTATCTTTTTATTTGTTGATGTGGTGAATTATGTTGATCAGTTTTCAAATGCTGAACCACCCCTGAGTTCTCAGTTTGACTCCACTTGACTATGGTGTATGATCCTTTTAATGCATTGCTCAATTTGGTTTGCTAGGATTTTTGCGTCTGTTGACTAGGGAGATTGGTTTGTAATTTGGTTTTCTTGTGTTGTCCTTTTTTGTTTTGTAAGTAGAGTGAATTTGACTTCATAAAATGTATTTGGAAATATTCTTTCTTTTTCAATTTTTTTGGAAGAATAAAATAAATATTAGTTCACCTTTGAAGTTTTGGTGAATTTTATTTGTGAAGCCATCTGGTCCTGGACTCATGTTTTGTGGGAGAGTCTTTATTACTGTTAGAATTCCCTTGCTTGTGATTGTTTTGTTCAGGGTTTCTTTCAGTATTGTGCTGTTCAGTCCATGTATTAAGTGATTTCCCTGCTTTCTCTTTATAACTGATTTCTAGTTTGATACCTTTAAGGCCTAAGAATATGTTGGCTGTTATTTCAGTCTTCATTAAATTATTGATATTTGCTTTATGTCCAAGAATGTAGAATATTCTGGAGAATGTCCAAGGTGTGCTTGAGAAAAATGTGTATTGTGCTTTGTATGGGTGCTGTGCCCTAGTAGGTCCAAGTATTCTAATTCGCTATTTAAGCCTATTGTATCCCTGGTTATTTTCTCCCTAGTTGATCTGTCTATTGGTGAAATGTCCTACTACAGGTGTGTTTTTTCAAATGTTTGTTTTCAGAGTTAATAGTAGCCACCTGACACATTTTGGTGCTCCTTCATTGTGCATATATGTGATAAATATTATATGTTCTTGATGTAGCATTGTCTTTATTATTATATAGTGTCCTTCCCTGTCTCTTGTTTCATTTTTTAACTGGAAAATTATTTTGTGTAATATAAATGTGTTTGTCCCTGCCTTCTTTATAGTCACATTTCCCCATAAGATTGTTTTCTATACATTTACTTTGAGCCTATGGTTTGTCTGTGGAGTTTAGAGGTGTCTTCCAGAAAAAGCAGAAGATTGGATTCTATTTCTTGTTACAAATGGATACTTTATGTCTTTTATTTACTTTTTATTTTATTTTTAAATTATTTTATGTATTTTTTACATCATTCTTCATTTTTTTGTACAGTGTATGTATTCTTGTGTATAGTCCTCATGAAATTCCCACCACCAATTCACCCATGTACATTCACCATAGTCCCTTGTATTCTACCCACCCCTGTTTTGATCCTTTTCCCTCTTTTTCTCTAGCAGATTGTCTCTGGTTTGTAGTTGCCTATTGATTTTTATTTTTATTTTATTGTGATTATTTCTCCCTACCCCCTTTTGTGTCCTCCATCTTCCTGTAGGCAAAAACCATCCAGTATTTTTCTTTTTCTTTCTGGCTTATTTCACTGAGCATGGTCCCTTCCAGCTCCATCCATGTTTCTGCAAGTGGCATGAGTTTATCTTTTTGATTGTTGAGTAATATTTCATTGTGTATTAGTCCTTTTGCCCGTTTTTTCACTGGGTTGTTAACTTTGTTTTTGTTGAGTCTTATCAACTCTTTGTAGATCTTTGTGATTAGTTAATTATCATTAGTATTGTGGGCAAAAATTTTCTGCTAATCAGTGGGATGTCTCTTTGTTTTGGTTAATGTCTCTTTTGCTGTACAAAAGCTCTTTAGTTTCATGTAATCTCAACTAATTATCTTTTCCTTCACTATCTTTGCTTTGGGGAATGTGTATTTAAAGATGTTCCTTGGGTGTATGTCAAGACTGTTTCACCTATATTTTTTCTATATATCTTATAGCTTCAGGTCTTATGTCTAGTTCTTTAATCCATTTTGAGTTGTTTTTGTGCATGATGTAACGTAATAGTCTAGTTTCATTCTTTCACGTGTAGCATCCCAGTTTTCCCAGCACCATTTAATGAACATACTGGCTTTTTTCCATTGCATATTCTTTGCTTCTTTGTCAAAGATTAGTTGTCCATAAATATGTGGGTTTCTTTATGGGCTTTCTATTCAGTTCCATTGGTCTGTGTGTCTGCTTTGCTCCAGTACTATGAAGTTTTGATTACTATGGCTTTGTAGTATAGTTTGAAGTCTGGGATGTGATACCTACATTCCCCTTCTTTTTAGTCAGGAACTTTGTCTATTCCAAGTTATTTTGTGACTCCATATGAATTTCATCAGTATTTGTTCTATTTCTTCAAAGAATGACATTGACATTTTTATTGGGATTGCATTGAATCAATAAATTGCTTTTGGTAATATGGCCATTTTGATAATGTTAATTCATCCAATCCAGGAGCAGGGGATGTCTTTCCATTTCTTTCTATCTTCTGTTTCTTTAAAATGTTGTATAATTTTCTTTGTATATGTCCTTAATCTCTTTTGTTAGATTTATTCCCAAGTATTTGAATTTTTTGTTCCAGTTATAAAAGGGATGGTTTTTTTGATATCTTCTTCTTCAGATTTATTATTTGCATATAGGAAGGTTAGTGATTTTTGTGTGTTAATTTTGTATCCTGCTACTTTACTAAACTTGTTATTTATTTTGAATTGTTTCCCATGAGTTTTTGGGGTTGGTTCTCTATGTATATTATCTTATCATCTGTGAATAGTGATAGTTTTACTTCTTCTTTCCCTATTTGTTTTCCTTGTATGTCTTGCTTGTCTTATTGCTCTGGGTAGGACTTTCAGTATTATACTGAACAGCAGTTGTGAGAGTGGAAAACCTTGTCTTGTTCCAGATCTTATGGGAAAGACTTGTAGAATTTCACCACTAAGAATGATATTGGCTATGGGCTCATCATACATGGCCTTTATTATGTTAAGTTATGTTCCTTCTATCCTGAGAATCTCAAGGACGTTTATCATAAATGGATATTGAACTTTAAGGAGTACTTTCTCAGCATCAATTGATATAATCATATGGTTTTTATTTTTCTTTTTGTTGATGAGTTGGATTACATTAAATGACTTTAGGATGTTGAACCATCCTTCTGTCCCTGGAATAAACCCTAATTGCTCATGGTGAATTATCCTATTAATGCATTGTTGGATTCTGTCAGCTAGGATTTTATTGAGAATTTTTGCATCAGGGTTCATTAGAAAGATTGGTCTATAGTTTTCTTTTTTGTAGGTTGTCCTTGTTTGGTTTTGTTATTTTTATAATGTTGGCTTCATAAAATGTGTTTGGTTTTATCCCTTCCTTCTCAATTTTTTAAAGAGCCTGTGTAGGATAGGCTCTAGTTCATTTCTGAACTTTTGGTAGGATTCATTTGTAAAGCCCCATCTGGTCCTGGGTTTTTGTTTTTGGGGAGGGTTTTGATTACTGTTACTATTTCACTGCTTGTAATTGGACTCTTTAGGTGTTCTATTTCTTCTTTATCTAACTTTGAATGATTGTAAAGTTGTAGGAATTTGTCATTTCTCCTAGATTACTCTTTGCATATAACCATTTATAGTAATCTCTGATTGTTGTTTTGATTTCTGCTGTGTCTGTTCTGATATCTCCTCTTTCACTTATGATCTTATTTATTTGTGCTTTCTGCCATGTTTCTTTGTGAGCCTGACTGGGGTTTTGTCTATTTTATTTATTTTCTGAAGAATAAACTTTTTGTTTCATTGATCTTTTGTATTGTTTACTTGACTTCTATTTCATTTTTTTCTGCTTTGATTTTTTATTTCCTTTCTTCTATTGGCTTTGGGGTTTTGTAGTTGTTGTTCTTGTAGTAGTTCTTTAAGATGGGAGATTAGGTTGTTTCTTTGCGTTCTTTCTTGCTTCTTGATGTGAGTCTAAATTGCTATATATTTTCCTTTTACAACTGCTTTTGCTGTGTCCCATATGTTCAGGAAAGCTGTATCCTCATTTTCATTCATCTCTAGGTATTTTTAAATTTCTTCTTTGATATTGTCATTGACCCAATGATCTTCCAATAGTGTGGGCTTCAATCTCCATGAGGTAAGAGGCATCCTTGCCTTCTTTTTGTGGTTTATTTCCAGTTTGATGCTTTCATAGTCAGAGAAAGTAGTTTCATATGATTTCAATCTTAGTGTATCTGTTGATGTTTGTTTTGTGTCCCAGTATGTAACTGGAGGCCGGTTTAGCAAAGTAGCAGGATACAAAACCAACACACAAAAATCAGTAGCCTTCCTTTATACAAACAACCAAGCTGAAGAAGAAGAAATAATAAAACCATCCCCTTTATAATTGAAACTAAAAAATTTAAATACTTGGGAATAAATCTAACAAAAGAGGTGAAGGACCTTGACAAAGAAAACTACAAAACATTGCTAAAAGAAGTAGAAGAAGATACAAAGAAATAGAAGAATATCCCTTGCTCATGGATTGGAAGAATTAACGTCATCAAAATGGCCATCCTACCAAAAGCAATCTACAGATTCAACGCTATTCCAATAAAAAT
>JAGFMF010011585.1:135272-184538 GCA_019455555.1 Galemys pyrenaicus | reverse complement strand
CAAAAGAAAAATACCAGATGGTTCCTCCCTTAGGAGGAATATAAGGGAACCAAATAAGGATCAAGGAAAGGAATAAGAACAATAATAATAATAATAACACCAAGAAAGAAACAAAATCCAAAAATGAAAAGACAAGGACAAATTGAGGACACTTGGTGAGGAGGGAAGAGGGAAAGGGTAGAGGGCAGATGAGAGCACAGGTTATGGTGCACTGGGGAATACATGGGGATTACAATTGATGTCAAATATATATAAATTAAAGGGGGAATAAAGCCAAAATGTCAAGAAAAAGTTCCTAACGATTTCGATTTTATTTTTTTTTAATTATTTGTTTATGCATGTAAGAGCTGGGGTACAGGCCAGAGTTGTGGGAGGTGAGGGGCAGAGTGGGGAGGAGAACAGGCAGACTGACTAAAACACACTGCTGAGGGGAGCAGCAAAAAAAGCAGGAGAGGTCTCTACACCATGTGGGTCCCCTACCCTGCCGGCATCGAACTTTGCTGCAGTGGCTGTGGTTTGCTTCATAGTGTGTTGCTTAACCCACAGCACCACCAGGGAGGCCCACAATTTCAATTTTAAAAGACTTTGTTTTAAAATTCTTTTCCAGTCCCTGGCCTATAAGTATATTTTTCCTCCTGGGATGGGTATTTTCCAATAATTGATTAGTATCACAACTTCAAAAATGAAGGGGAAATATGTAAGTTTTTTTCACTTTTTTTCTATCAGAAGCCCAGAGCAGTTTTTTTTTTTTTAAAAAAAAGTTCCTTACAAAACAAATTAAGCGGTAAAATAGTTTTATACCTAACAAACCCATCTAGTAGCCAATCATCAATCTTCCCAGGGAGGGGTAGATTCCTTAACAATAAGTGTCATTATTACCTAAAATTCAGGTGATGTCCCACTTAACCCAGCATATAGTGGGCGGAGTAAGGCAACCAAGCTGAGAGAGAAAATAGATTGGGATGATACCAGGAGAGTTTTTAAGCAATTACACAGCAGTTTGGCAAAGTGTACTTTATCCCAGAGGCTATCCACCCTAAGCATCAGCTTCTTTCCATGAAAACGCATCAGTGCACCAGGTGGTGCAACATACAAAGACAGACTCCTGGCCATGACCAGCTACAGGTGGCGCTGTGCACATTCCTATGAATTATAAAACACATTTTCACAAAGGCAGAAGTTGATAGGACCAATGTGACAGTTAGAAATGGTCAATCAGCTAAAATAGGGAGACAAACGTTCACTTAGAAGGGCAAAGAGAAGCTCTGTATAATACTGACCTGAATGAATAATGAACTCATCTCCTGGGCTTTCAGATGACTCATTATTTCTTTCCTAAATATTATTATCAATTTGTGCTATTATAATCTATAACAAAACTTGCAATATAACCTACACATCTACCTAATTACAGTAAATGAATGTTACAGTGTGAAAGCCTCATACTTGGTCCATAAGGAGTTTAAAACTACATGAAAGAATGCTGTGTGTTGAAAGACAAACTATTTTCAAATCTTTTTCATTCTATATCAGTGCTGCCCAGGGTGACTGGCTCCCTCAATCCTCAGACTTTCCCTCACCTGAACCTGGGAAAGCAGTGCTCCCTTCTGGGTTGATCAGTCCCAGCAAAGAGTCAGTTACAGCAGCCCACTACCAACTGCCCCCAACTCACCTCTTCAAGCTATTGCATGCCAAGTAAGAAACTGTCAAATAGACACAAATGCACACACAATAGATATATGTCCTGTGCTTGTCCTGGGACCCTTCCTGTCTCATTTACACCCACTCACAGGACTGCCTCCAAAAATTGAATGCAGCTGAGTAACTGGACTGAACTATCATACAAACATGAATATATACATACATACATATGTATGTACATTCTCATACTTTGGGAATATATTGAGTATAACACTCAATTTACCATAGACCAACACATGTAGTTACTACAACACATGACAGATAAAAATGTAAGTTTAACTTTGTTTTGCGAATGCAGCCTTGGGTAGTAGAGATGGTACAAGGGTCAGCTCATAAAGATTAGGAAAGCAAAGATGACCTGACACACCTCTTCAGGTGAAGTGTAGGTGGAAGATGCAAGAGGTACCCTAATGTTGGAAGAAGATACAACACTACTTACAAATGCAACTAATAAAATGTTGATTAAACAACCAAAAGAGAGGCAACTGTGAGCATTCTGTATAATGTTCTCAGAATGACCCATTCCTGCCTTAGTAGAAGAGAGCAAAGCCATCTGCATGGACTTGAAGTCTATGAAACAGCTAAGTTCACAGAGAAGGTTATCCTTATCAACTGACTTATTTGATAGTAATTGAAAGTAAGAGATAAAGTTAGGGAGGGAATTAACCAGGAGGTCAAAGGTGAGGAGAAGGAGTCAGAAGATGCATGTATATCATAAGGAATCAGCCTCTAGACTGCAGGACCTCACCTGTGGATTCAGACCCACCAAGGTTCAAAGGTTGCCCTTTGCTGTTTTTATATCTGATGAATTTTTATTGTGTTCAGACTCCATTTATTCATGAAACAAAAGTTACTGAACACCCACCATACATTTGATAAAGACAATTTAATCTTTGAACAAACAATACTTCCTTCTCCCTCCTGAGAGTCTTTTAGTTTCACTTCTTACCAGGAGAGTTCCCTGATCCTGCTCTCTTACCCATAGGTGTGTCCTCTTTTTGTTCTTCAAACCTAACTCCTCATCTTATTTTATGTGTTCTAAATGATCTAACTCAATCTCTATTCTTATTTATTTTTGCATGTTTATCTGGGGATGCAGCCATCACAATATACACTTAGGTAGGGATATTTATTCCCTTTTCCAATGTTTGGGAAATCCTCACATTTTAGGCATCAGACACCATCTTTCTAAGGTGAAAATGAAAATACCCATTTTCTACCCTCCCTTGAGCCAGGCTGTGACATAAGACCTGGGTCTGCCCACACCGTGAGTTGCAGGTAGCACGAACTCTCTGTGATGAGTCCTGCGGCATGGGCAGCAAGATCCCATGCTGAGGTCAGTCATGTGGACACGGAGACCATGCCCCACAATGGTGTCAGTGGGTTGTCCCCTAATAGTGGTCTTGTTTCTGAGAGTTTAGCCTCTGTTCTCTTGGTCCCTGTAGAAGCCATGTACTATACAAAAAACTACAAGAATTTTTTTCTCTTTTCTTCTATTTAAGTCAATTTCTGTTGTCTGAAATATTCTAGAAATCAAATGAGAATTGTTCTTTTCACCCTAAGGGATTCATCTATTACTCAGACAGAGGGGAAAAAAGACAAACCCAGAGAACTCATATATGTAAATCACCTGGAATTGATATTTGCATACATTCTGGTATAGTGGGACAATTTCCTCTGTACATTAACCAATTGTTTTGGTAGCACTGATTGAAAGAACAGTTCTTTCTTATCCATTATCAACACATCAAGTGCCCATATAGCAATCTCTTTCTGTATATTATTTTGGTTCATTGTTTTACTTTCTCAATCTTGTGCCAACACCAAACTTATCACAATAGATTAATAAAATGTTTTTATATGATGCATCTTCCTAAGTTACTCTTAAGGAAGTCTTGGCTATTCTGTGTGTTTATTTTTAATACTTCTGTGTAATTTTTTTAGAATTAACTTTTAAACCTTTATTTAAAAAAAGATTAGTTGGGTATTTGATTTAAGTTGCAATAAATCTACAAATAAATTTGGGAGATTTGCTGTTTGCAATCTTGAATCCTTCATCCTACAAATAATGACCAAAGTATAACTCTCTGTTTACTTAGGTCTTTTTAATGACTTTTAATAAAGAATTATAATTTTCCTGAAGTATCCTTTTTCCCTTTTTCATATTTTTAATTATCATTATTGCATCAATAAAGAATATGTTTTATATAAATATATCTTAAATTTCATCATTAATGTCCCAGCAATTCAAATAATATATTATTTATAACATATTATCTTGAGAAGACAAAAACACAACATGGAGAAAGACTGAGAAACTAGGTTTCCACTAGTTAGTAGTGATTATATAGACTTTCCTTTTAGTATTTTGTGGTGGAATTTTAAAATGTCCAGCCACGGCTCTGTAAGAATAAAGCTGCCTGGAAGAGGTGGCAAGGAAAAAAACAAAAAAACGAAACACCTGAAAGCTACAAAGATTCAGGAGAGAATCAAGGAGAGACTATATATTTTGAAAATAAATATAAAGATTCCCTTTCACCAGCGTGTACACATCCAAACAGGCACACTTATCCAATAAGGTAAGAAATAATATTCTCCCATTTTACCCTTGAAACTTCCCATTAACAAAGAGGTATACCTGTTCATCAAAGAAAGGAACCGTCCGTCGCATTGTGAAAGGAAGAGCAGGACACAGGGCAGGAAAGTGGTGTGAGAGCACCTTGTTTCTGAGACACACTGGGGTATGGGCATCAGCTTTGTCACTGGGCAAAACCTACTAACTGAAGTTGTGAGTTTCCGCCTCCTTCACAGATGACAACACATGTACTAGCACCTTTCTACTACAGAGCTGAAAAAGAAATTGAACTACTAGGTTGAAAAAGAAATGTGTATGGCCAGAGACTAGATACCAGGTAGCACGGCAGTGTGGGTAAGAACAGAAGGGAAGTGTTTTCAACCCCTCTCCACTACAGATCAGGTTAAAAACTCTCAACCATTCAACATAGGTAAAAAAGTGAGGCAAATACAAAGCAGTGCCATGCTTCAAACAAGGTCTTGATGGAGCTGCAAGGAAGTAAGCATTCTTTAGACTCTAACTTGGAAAACACAAATCCTTGAACCTTCTTTATCCAAGAGACACCACTGACTAGACATGCTTCACCATTCAACAAACAAAAGGACAGTGGGGTGCCCCCATCATGACCCTCTTATCACAGGAAACATGTAAACAAATGAGAGGGTGAGGGAGCTGCACCAGCACTGCGTGTTCACTGAGTAGGGTGAGCCGGAAGGAGGACATGTGGCAGAAACCTAGAGCAGGTCTGTCTCATACCTGAAGCAGCACCAGGAATCTGTCACTGTCTCCACAGCAATACCAGGATCCAGTGGTGCCTGAGCAAAGAGCTCCCCTGAAACGTTTGAGAAAAGCGAGCTTTACTTTTGGCGTGATTTGAAGGCGACAGTCCAATCAGGCCAGTCTATTTCCTGTTATCTGATCGGTAACCCTAGATGGTGGCCCTGGCTGGGCAGACTCCAGTGGATGCCTAGGTCGGGCTTCACACACAGGACCACGTGTACTCCATCGCGGCCGCATCTTAACTCTCTCCTGCAGCATTCTTATATGGCTTTGTTTTATTGTTCCTGGAAGTTGGAGTTTTTAATGCTAATAGAAATTCAAATTTCTAAAATCTCATCTTTGGATCCTATATATTGATTTTATGTATTTCCCAACAATTTTGTGGAAAATTTTCCATTAACTCATAAATTCCATGAAAAATCACTTTTTTTCACACTAATATTGAAAATAATTGTAGTAATTTTTACTTTCTAGCTCTTAATTATTTATTTATTTTTCATATTTTAATCTGCTAGTTTCAGCCCCCTGTGCAAAGTGGAGTACAATGTGAAGCCAACTTGCCTTGCTCCTGACATCAGTGGGACAGGCTCTTACTCTTACTAGTGTGTTTATTGTTGGTTCTATTGCATGTCTCCAAAACCCACGTTATTTATAATTTGACAAAAATGATCCTTCTGTATGCAAAGCCAATGACATTTCTTCCTCTTCTTAAAAATTCTTAGAACATCATGAAGTTATAAAATAAAGTTGAATGTGTGCACTTACCTTCCAGTTCCTTTTATTAGTGCCTCCACATTCTGTCATTTCTTCTGCTCCTTCCTCACACTGGACGTTTAGTTCAGCCCTACAATTATATAGGTTGTTTTCCCAATGCATGATTGCTCCTTTTATTGTTGTTATTACACATAATGACTCTCAGTTTGGGAAAACATTCCCTGCTTAGCTTCTTAACCTCACCAAGTTTCCTGTATTGAAATACTCCAGAAATTGGTCAGTGCAGGTAGTCCTTTATGTATTTCCAATAACCAGGACATGCAACTCTCTCACACTTTTAACATGTTTACTGAATAGTAATTGTTGATTTAATGCTTGTCTTTGCCTTTAGTCTGTAAAATCCTAGAGAGCAGGGATTTTTTGTTCATATTTGCAGTCTCAGGGTGGAAACCATTAGCTTTTATTTGTTTCTTTGCAATTATGTTTATTTCTATGCAATTATATGATATAAAGTGGTTTATAGCATTGTATTTGTTTTAGGACTTATAGGTTTAGGAATTATTTCTAAAAAATAGTGTTTTCAAATCATGCCCACTACAGAAGCCCCAATAATTCATCACGCTCCTGTCCCTACCCTGCTTCAATCCTACCAAACTCTCCTTCTGATTGCCTCATTTTTGCTGTCAAATGTCAAGGGTTTGTTTTTGATTTGATTTTGTCTGACTCTTTGTTTGGTTTCTCTATATTCCACATGTAAATAAAATAACCTGGCATTGTCTTTCTACTTCTGATTTATGGTCACTTAGCATATCCTCTCTAGTTCCATCTATGCTGTAAAAAATTCTAAGAGTTCAACTTTTTTCAAAACTGAGTAGTATTCCATTGTGCGTGTGTATGTGTGTCTTTGTGTGTGTGTGTATATGTATGTATGTATATATTATGTATGTATGTATACTACGTTTGTCTGATTCATTCTTCTGTTCTCAGGTTATTTCCATAACTTGGCTATTGTAATAGGGTTGCAATGAACATAAAAAAGCATATATCCCTTAGAATTTGTATTCTTTAAATAGACACACTATTTGGGAGGGGGGGTTCCTGGGGGCCATGCTACTCATGCTGAGTGACAGAAGTCCGGCATGAGGACACCCCTGAAAAATCAGGAGCTCCAAAGCTGGCCCCTGCCGGATCTCTGCTGTTTTGGCTGATATTACTGTCACCATCTCGTAAAGGCATATTAAGTGCTCATTGGAAATTTCCCACGGGAGGGGACAGTTTTAAGATTGGCTGATTTACTAAGCAAACAAAATAAGTGGTTGTTGAACAATTTTGATGATGAACTATTGGGTTCAGGATAGGTTGGGGTTAGTGGTTGCTTTTGGGGATGGAATGGTAAGGAATAGGTATAGTTTGGGGTTTAATTTTAATACTTCCTTTATGCTTGGGGCCTGTGGTGGAAAGGGCTAGTTGATTGTGATGGAGCTGGGTTATTACATCTGCCTCAAAGTTTAGTATATGGATAGATACATGTTGTTTTGCACCAGTCCTAAGAAAATATAACAAATGTTGTTCTGCTGTTCTCAAACATGTTTTTGCACAGGGCTGGGGCCTGAAGGTCCCCTGTTTTTCCTAAGAAAATATTATAAATGATGTTTCCCTGCTTTCCTACTTCTGTGTGTAGAGTATAAATAAAGAACTGCTGAGACTCAGTGGAAGATGTAAGATGTTGGCATCCTAGAAAGAATGTCTGTGTTTTCTCCTCTCCCCTTTCAGTATACATTCATCGCTGATGCTATCTCATCCTGTGGGGACCCTGGTTCATTGCCTCAACTGGCCTGCGGCAGAGGATGGGGGGCTTTAAATCAGATGTTCCACATATAAGTAATACCATGTGATAGTTATTGTTCTACTTCTGGATTATTTTGCTTAGCATTCTCCCTTTGAGCTCCAACCTTGATGTCACAAATGGCACGAGTATGTCTTTTTTGATCACTAACTAGTATTCCATTGTATATATTTACCACATTTAGATCTTCTCATCTGTTTTTGGGCACTTAGTTTGTTTTCATAATTTGGCCATTGTAAATAGTACTTCAAAAAAGCACAAGAGTGGCAGTTTTTCTTTAATTAGTGTTTTCTGTTCCTTGGGTATCTACCTTGGGTATCTACCTAGGAGTGCAGTTGATAGGTTGTATGAAAGAGCAATTTTTAGTCTTCTGAGGAAACTTCACACCAGTTTCCATAAAGACTGAACCAGTCTACATTCCAACCAACAATGTAAGAAGGTTCCTTTTCCTCCCCACCCTCACTGTGACTTGCTATATCTGGTCTTTTTATTTTTTTAATTTAAAAAAAAATAACTTTTTTTCCCTTTGTGCATTTTCCCCCTTTATTTATATCTATTTGACATCAACTGTGATCTCCATGGATTTCCCACCACCATTTCACCAGTGCACCATCACCTCAGTCCCTTGTGCTCTTTCTGCCCTCAACCCATTCCCTCCCCCCTCTCCACAAAGTGTCCCCGATTTGTCCTTGTCTTTTTGTTTTTTTATTATTGTTATTATTATTTTCCTTGGTTGCTTATTTGGTTCCCTTATAGTCCTCCTAGGGGTGAAACCATCCAGTATTTTTCTCTTGCCTTCTGACTTATTTCACTGAACATAATTCTTTCTAGCCCCATCCATGTTTCTATAAATGACTCTAGTTTATCTTTTTTGATTGCGGAATAGTATTCCATCATGTATATGTACCACATCTTCTTGATCCAATCATCTGTTTTTGGGCATTTAGATTGTTTCCAGGTCTTACTCATTGTAAATAGTGCTGCAATAAACAAAGGAGTGCAGGCATTCTTTTAAATCAGTGTTTTTTGTCTTTTGGGTAATCCTAGGAGTGGGACTGCTGGGTCATATGGGAGTTCTATTTTTAGTAATTTGAGGACCAACTTGCATCCCCATAATTCTGGTCTTTTTAATATGTATTTTTAATATGTATTTTTAATATGTATTCCCATTGGTGTCAGGTGGTACCTCATTGTGGGGATGTCTTGTATTTCCCTGATAAGTGATGATGAACATTTATTCATGAGCCTATTGACCATCTGTCTGTCTTCTTTGAGAAGTACTTTTTTAGCTCTTTTTTTGATTGTTTTGTTTTTTTTATTGGTTTGTTTGATTTCATTTGTTGTCTTTTATAGTTATTTGTAGATCTCTGATATCAGTTTATTGTCAGATGTATGGTATGCAAGTATATAGTCCCATCCAGTAGGTGTCTTTTTGTTTTGCTTTAATGTCTCTTTGCCTATGCAGAAGATTTTTTAGTTTAATATAGTTCCAGTTGTTTATATCACCTGTCATTTTCATTGCTGAAGGGGGTGAATCCACAAAGATGTCATGAAGTGTTGTACTTATGCTTTTTTTCTCTATATTTTAATTTCTCAGGTCTTACAGCCAAGTCTTTTGTCCATTTTGAGTTGATTTTTGTGCATGGTGTGAGATAAGGATCTAGTTTAATTCTTTTTTATTCAGCAGTCCAATTTCTCCAATGCTATTAATTGAAGAGGCTGTCCTGTTCTTCTTTCTTTTGTCATAGGTTAGCTGTCCATAGATGCATGATTTTATTTCTGGGAACACAATATTAGTCCACTGGTTTGTGTGTCTCTTTTTGATTGAGTACCATGCTGGTTTAATTATTATCGCTATGGTATAGTTTGAAGCCTAGAGGTATAACCCACCATTTCTCTCCCTGTCTCTTTTTTGGTCAGGAGAACTTGTCTTTTTAAGATCATTTGTGTCTTCATATGAATTTTAGTAATGTTTGTTCTATTTCATTGAAAATCACATTAACATTTTTAATGGGATTGCATTGAATCTATAAATTGTTTTTGGTATGAGAGCTATTTTTGACAATGTTGGCAGTATTTTGATCTCATTATTCCATTTTCTCCTTGTCTGCAGTATTTCTTCTGAGGAGTCTAATGTTAGCTTGGGTTTCTTTATAAGTTATCTGCTTCTTTCTGCTCACCAATGTCAATATTTTTTCTTTGTCTTGAACTTTTGGAAGTTTCACCACTGTATGTCTTGGTGTTGGTCTTATTTTCTCTTTCCTGGATTATTATATTTATTTCCCTTTCCAGGTTTGGAATGTTCGCTTCTGTTATTTCTTTCACTATATTCTCTATCCTGCTTATTACTCTTCCTTTCTGGGATACCCATTATTCTTATGTTGCATGTATAATCACAGTGTTTCTTATTCTTTTTTTAAGTTTTGTTTTGTTTCTCTTTTTCTTTTACATTGCTTCCTTGTGTATTTGGATCTTCACATTCTTTGATTTGCTCTCACTCTTTGTTTATTTATCTTTTCATTGTTTTCTACAGTACTGTTCAATTCTTCCATTGATCTTTGACATCCTGCATTTCCATCATTTTCTTATTTAGAGTATCATTTTTGATCTTATGCGCATTGATATTATTTCCCAGGACATTCATTTGTTTTTATCTGGATTTTCTTGTATATCTTTTTTTAAGATTTATTTATTTATGCATACAATAGTTGGGGTACAGGCCAGAGTCAAGGAAGGTGAGAGGATTCACCAGAGCAGAACAGACAAATCAACTGAAATAGACTGCTGAGGGGAGCAGCAGGCAAGGCAGAAGAGGTCTGCTGCACCATGTGGGTCCCCTCCCTGGCCAGGGATCAAACTTGTGCAGCACTCAACCTGCTGTGCTGCTGTGCCACCAGGGAGGGACTTTCTTGTATACCTTTGATCTACTTTTCTATATTTTCACTGTGTTCTTTGAATGTCTTCATCATGGCAAGTTGAATTTTGCATTCAATCAGAAGGACAGATCTTTCATGTTTTTGTGATTAGTTTCTAAAGATTTATTATCTTTCTATGGTATAGTATTTGCTGTGGTCTCATGTAGTCTTTTGTTGTATTTTACTTTCTCCTCATTCTTTCCTTTCAGGGCTATGCTGCTAAGGCTAAATATTTCACTGGCATGGCTCTACCCTTATGCTGGTCCATGATTCTTACTGGCAGGTATGGGGATTGCTGGTCCAAGTTAGCCTTGGGGTCTTGGCTGGGGCCTATGGCACCTCCTGTATGCTGGGCCCAGAGTGCTCTATAGTTCTTGATCTCATTTATTGGGCCCTTTATCTCTTGAATAGCTACCATTTTCTTATTTAAAACTTCAAATTGTATCTTCTGTTCCTTGATTTTATTTCTGAGCTAATTAATATGTTTAATGAATTATTTTTTGTCTCTTAAGTTTTTCTGAGTCCTCTTGAAATGCTTTGACTGCCTTTCTGAGTTTGTTATAGCAGTTCTGAAATGTCTATCTAATTGGAAGATATAATCTTCCATCTTTTTTGTGTTTGAATTCTGGGAAGTTGTTCTCACCTCATGATGTCATACTCTCTTGATATCTCATAATTCCATGAGTAATTATTCTTTTACTGCCCATTATCTTGCTTGAAGTGTACACATTCTGCTTTTATATTTAACATCATTAGTAGTATCCTAAGTAATTAACCTATTTTACTTTCCCCACAGGTTTTTGTTATACTATTTATTTGTTTGGTTCTGCTTGCCTCTCTATGTACTCAGATTTATTTTGTAGTTTGTGAGTCAGCAGAGTGGGGATGGCGCTTGGAGACATCCGGATATTGGCATCAATGAGTTGAGCTAGAACTGCCTCATGTTCGTGGCACCCTGGTTATCTGCCTCTCTTCTGTTTGGAATAAAAGATTTGGCAGCCTCTGTGCTCTCTATGTGCCTCAAATGGTAAGCACCAGTCTCAAGGTTCAGAAAGGAGACTGCAGTTCAGAATGCCTGCTATGCTATTATCTTTTTTCCCCCAAAGATTTACTTATATATGCATATAAGAGCTAGGGTATAGACCAGAGGTGTAGAGAGGTCAAAGGATTCACCACAGGCCGAGTGGGGAGCAGAACAGGTAGATCTACTGATATACACTGCTGAGGGTAGCAGCTGTGAGACACGAGAGGTCTGCTGCACCATGTGGTTCAACTCCCTGGCCAGTGGCTTTCTGACTTGTAGCTCCAAGAGTCACAGCCAGAACAGAACCCTGCACTTGCTTGTGCTGAGGTCTTCTTCATCAGTGCTCTTTGGAAGGATCTACTCCACTCCTTTCCAGGTCTGCTACATCAAGGCTTGTTACTGATCTTTCCCCAATATTTACCAGTTGACCACTGTGTCCATGCTACTTACTTAGGGTTCTGCATGGGCCTAGGTTGCTTGATGGTCCTGCCCTGAGTCTTGATAGGGGGCTACCACATCTGGGTCAAATACCCAGGCTGTTCCACTACTCTCTGTGGTCTGTAGGAGTCTATATTTTCTTGCAGATTTTTCTATTGAAATGAGACTAAAGTCTCCAGTATACCTGAATACATAGACTGCAATTTTTACCTGCCATACCAGTTCCATCACAAAACAGAACAGTTTGTAAAAGCAGGTCATATCAGTGATTTTTCATGAAGGTTATAACAGAGGAGTAAATAAGGGGATGCATAGGGCAAGGTATGGAAGAACAGCACAAAGCTTTCATGCCCTGTCCAGGCATGCTAACTTCTCAAATTTCTATGTGCTAATCAATCTACTTCTAGCTTTTATTGTGATTTCTTTCTCATTGATGACCTATTCAAAACTGTGTTATTGATGATCTCTTAGTGTATAAAACTTCTTATTTTGAAAATGATTTTCACATTAATTGCATTATGGCTAGAGAATATGTTCTTTGTGGAAATATCTTTGGAAACCTGCTATCTGATCTAGTAAGCAGTCATTTACTGTATCTACTGAATGAATGAATGATGGTTCTTTGCCTTTCCCTCATGTCTGACCCAACTGCTCTAGTATTTTTCCCAGTAACTTGGATTATTGGAGACCAAGGTATTGTCTAAGAAACTTCTTCCCCATGTAGTCTTATTGTTAGAAGCCTGAACTTAAGTCAAGGAAAGGGATGACCTGAGGTTGTGCCAGGAAATATTGCTCTCATCTCTTTTTAGTCTTCATGGAATATTGCCTATTTATATTATAGCCCTGTGCTGGGATGAGCTCTCTTTGGGAACTAGAGCTCTCTTCCACATCCATATCCCCATTCAGCTCTGCTTGCCCCAACTGGACTTCAAAATATCCCTGCATCTGACATGCCCATTTTTACTTGGACAGAGTCTTTAAAAAGAGCAAAGTCTTAGTTTGTCTACACTACTTTCTTGTTATGAGATAGCTGTTTATGACGTGGCCGTAAATGCAGTGGTTCAAAGTCCAGAGTCTGCATTATCCTAACACACACAGCCACATCTCTTTCAGGGAAACTCTGAGAAGAACAGAGTAGTTTGCCATTAGCTCATACTGAGTTTTCCTATGATTTCTGCATCTGGGACACTTTGTCTGACTCCTCTTTTCTCCGATGAGTCCATCCTCCTTTCCCTGATGCCCTCTATTTCTGTAGACTAACATTGACCCACAGGACACATCCATGGCCCTTGTGTTCACACTGATTCTCAGTCTCTTCACACTGGGGTCAGGTAAGTCGTCTCATAGAAATTTCTCTGTCCCTTATGGATTTACACTTTGAGTTCTTTGGTTATAATGATTGCAGCATAGTTAGATAGGAATATCTTCCTTGTTTGAGTTCTTCCAGTTCTCTTGGCCTTTTCTGATATATGTGGGAGACACAGGGAAGCATGAAGGACTCAGACACTATGATATCTATTACAGTAACTCAGAAATAATGGGAAAAATGATGAAGAGAGGGCACAGTATTGGGGAACTGGCAAACATGCCAGCAATGTTTGTCTTAAATTAAATGTTTGTCTTAGATCGTTTGTGGGATTTAGGCTGAGGAAGTCTGGAGCAGAACACTTGGGTTTCTGATTTGGGTGTCTGCCTAGAAGCAGACATCATTTAGAACCTTTAGGGATAAGACAATGTCCCTGACTATGTGTGTGTAAGCAAAATTGGGATTTGTGGTATGTGGCATGAAAGTGGTGAATTTACCCAGAATTTTAAGTGAGGAATAAGTTGGAGAATGGCATTTTCTGGGTGTTTCCCTGGCCCAGGGTTAGCAGGTTCAAAGGAGTAGAGGAGGGAGGCAAAGATCAAGCTCCCCAATGGAGTGGTCAATTACAGCCCTGAAGCCGTCAACTGGCAGGGGACTTGTCCATCCCACTGTGGGGAACTGAACTGCTAGTCTAGATCAGCAGCTTGTCAGAACAATCATGCTGCAAAGTCATGTTCCATTTACTAAGTCTCCTTGGAAATGTATAAATGAAATACATTTTAAAAATTTAAGTTACATTTAAAGTCAGAGAAAAGGGGGTATGATAATTCACTTATTTGGAAATTTACAGAGGGGACACATTTTTACTTCAATGCATCTGCACCATTCCCTCATTTATATGCACATATGATAAATGAATGCATATAAATTAATTACTAGACACTCCCAATCAAAGAGAGTATATATATGTGTGTGTGTGTGTGTGGATGTGTGTGTGTGGGTGGGTATGGACCTCCAAATTTTATGGTATCTTTAAGGAAAATATAACCATTACAGACTGGTAACTGTGATTTACACCAGTATAATTAATAAAATGATCATTACGTGGATAAGGACCTGAGAAAGTAAATGTGCTCACCATTCATATGTGTAGCCATATTGTTTGTAGGGCAAATACTCTGTGCCTGGCACTGTGTTAAACTCATCGAACCATGATAAACAAGACAGATAAGTCTTGTCTCCAGGAAGCAAAAGTTGTTCAGGAAAGAATACAGAATATAAGTAATTATCATTGTTTAAGCATTATTGAAGAAATTTTCACAACAAAAATAGGAATAAAAGTGAAGGTAAGTATATTGTAAAACTTGGACTATGATACAAAATATCAGCAAAAATTTAATTTTTTAGAGTTCTGCAAGCTGTTAAGTCCTGATGCTGGATAGTTTGCTTCTGTTAGGGGTTCTTTTCTGACATGCAGATGTTACATTTTCTGTTTCCTCACATGGTCTCCCCTCTGTGTGCACTGGAGACATGGGAGGGAAGAAAGAGGAAAAGAGAGGAGAACATAGTAGAAGGAGCCCTCCAGTGTCTCTCCCATTTGCCCCACAAACAATATGGCTACACATATGAATGGTGAGCACATCCCAGGTCCTTATCCATGTAATGATCATTTCATTAATTATACTGGTGTAAATCACAGTTACCACTCTGTAACGCCAACCTACCCAGATACCATCACATTGGAAATTGGGCTGACCTAACTGTGGGAGTACACAATTTAGTTCCTAGCAGTGTAATCTATTGATAAAGTTTTAGAGGAAGCATCATCTAAGGAAAAAGTAGCAAAGTGGAAAAGAGAAAATTATTATGCAAATTTAAAAGCTACATTCTATGGAAAGGATAAATCACCAGGAATGTACCAGAATAAATACTCTGAGATAAAAACTGAAAAATCTTCATGTCACAATGTAATAGCATGTCTTTCAGAATTTGCCAGGATTAGTAGATTAAAAATAATAACTACAAATAAATGTTGTCCATAGGCAGAGACTACATAACCCCTTATATTATACATGAAATGCTTATAAAGCATTATCATGTGCTTAAAAGAAACCTTTAAAAATTACCTCAAACTGGAGATTCTATGGCCCCAAATTCCCCTCATGGATCATTGGAAAAGGGGTGACTTTTGAGGATGGATCAGGGACTGGTGTGACTGTTCAATGAATCACATGGGCAGAGGGGAGAGAACATGGGTACAGAGCCTCTACTAGACATGGGGATGCATTTGGAAATTGCCTTTCTTGCCTCTGTATAACATATTTGGTCTCTTCTCTGTGTATTAATTTCTCTTGAAAATGGAAATATTAGAACACACATTGGGATGTTTATGGCAGTGTCCTGGCAAGTGTAAGAGAATGTCCAGATGCAAATCACTGGATTTAAAAAACTTAATAAAAATTTCAACTCCATGAATATCACCAGCCCACTCTTGCCCTGAGTGGGAGACAAATGACCTCTGTGCATTTATCTGTTGTGTTTCCTCCCACAGGCCAGTGGCAGGTGATTGGGCCAGACAAGTCCGTCAAGGTCTCAGTGGGGGAAGACACAGTGTTCTCCTGCTCTCTGTCTCCCGAGACTAGCGCAGAGGGCATGGAAGTGCGCTTCTTCAGGGATCAATTCTCTTCTGTAGTCCACCTCTACAGGGATGGTCAAGACCAGGATAATATGCAGCTTCCTGACTTTCAAGGGAGAACAGAGTTGGTGAAGGACTCCATGGACTATGGCCAAGTCTCCCTAAGGTTGAAGAACATCACTGCCTTTGACACTGGCTTGTATGGATGCCGCTTCAGCTCTCAGTTTCATTACCAGGAGGCCACCTGGGAACTGCAGGCATCAGGTCAGTTGCTTATTTCAGGAAATTCATATCTTAGTTGTTGTATAGAACCATTCTGGACTTTATAAACATTATCAATGGAGAACATTTTTAAAAACCCACAAACATGTAATTTAGAGGACACCATTCTATGTTACCATTTCACTATATTTTGTGTGTATAGTCCTGTATGACTTTCCACATCTTGAGGTTCATGCAGCTAGCACATCAAGATATAGAACTATTCCACTGCCACAGTAGTCTCCCTTTGCGGCCCCTTTGTAGTCACACCCACTGTCATCCCTTCCTGCAATCATCCCGATCCCTGGCAACCACTAATCTGTTCTCCATTTCTATTTTTTTTCCATTCCAATACTACTACAAAAATAGATTCAGACTGGATGTGATCTTTTGAGATTGGCTTTTTCATTAAACTCAGTGCCCCTAGAATGCTTCCAAGTTGTGTGTATTAATACTCTGTTCTTTTTATTACTAATTAGTGTTCCAGAACATGGATTGCTTTTTAAGCAATCAAAAATTGCTTAAAAATTAACCCATTAATGGATATTTACGTTGTTTTCAGTTTCTGACACAAATAAGCATGCTATGAATATTTGTAGATAGGTGTTTGTGTGGACTTAAGTTTTCATTCCATGGGATAAATGCCCAAGAATATGATTGTTAAATTGTATCATGGTGTATTTTTAATTAATAGACTATTTTTTGCATAGTTTGCATTTACTGAAAAGCTGAGAAGTTCCCAAAGCCCAGTTCAACTCCCTTCAGTTTACTTTATTATTAATTTTTGTACTAGTATGGTAAATTTGTTAAATTTTATAATTGTATAAGTATGATGTAATTATAATTGGAATTGTTTTCTTGTTTTTTCACCTTTTAGTTTTTTACTTGGGAAGAGGAATGTAATCAATTTTTTATATTGATTTTGTAGTATGCCACTTTACTGTACCAATTGATTGTTTCTAAAAATATTTTTAATGGAATCACTAGGGATTTCTAGATATCATGTTTTGTGCAAATAGTGATGGTTTTACTTCTTTCCCAATATGGATTCCTTTTACCTGATTGCTCTAGAAGGCTTCCAATACTATGTTGAATAGTAATGATGGTAGTGGATGTCCTGATCTTGTACCCAATCCTAGAGGAAGCACTTCAGTTTTCACCACTGTGAATGATGTTATTTGTCATAATGGTCTTCATTAAGTTTAGATACCTTCTTCCCATCACCGTTTTAAACAGTTTTTATCATAAATGGATGTTGAATCTTGTCGAGTATTTTCTCTGCATATGTTGATATGACCGTATGGTTTTTATCTTTCTTTTTTTTTTTTGATGTGGTGAATGAATTCATTCATTTGGTATGTTGAAGTATCCTTGTATCCCTGGAATAAATCTCACTAACATGTATGATCTTTTAAGATATTATTGAATCAATTTGCTCAGATTTTGTGGAGAATTTTTATATCTATGTTCATCAGAGATTTTGGTCTATAGTTTTCTTTACTTGTGATGTCCTTGTCTTCAGAGTAATATGGCTTCAGAAAATGCGCTTGGAAGTGTTCTGTCTTACTCATTTTTTGGAAGAGTTTGAGAAGAATATTTATTAGTCCATCTTTGAAGATTTGGTAGAACTAGCTACTAAAATCCTCTGGTCTTGAATTTTTGGTTTTTTAGGTAAAGACTTTTGATTACTGTTTCAATTTCTTTCTTGTAATTGGTATTTTCAGGTTTTCTAATTCAGTCTTGGATGGTTCTATGCTTCTAAGTATTTGTCCATTTCCTCTTGATTATACAATTTATGTGATTATCCTCATTTATGAATAACTCAGGTAAAAGGAAACAGAATGTTCATGTTCTGTACTTCTGAAATGTTCTGTATTTCTGAGATGCTTCTTGTAATTTCTCTTCTTTCACTCCTGATTCTACTGTTAATTTCCTTCCATTTATTCTTAATGAGTCTGTTGACATTTGTCTACTTTGTTTAATATTTTTAATGAATCAGGTTTGGTGACATTGCTCTTTAAACTGTTATTTTGTGTTCTTCTCTATTTTTTTAAACTATATATTTTATTTCCTTCTTTTACTGAATTATGGTTTTATTTTTTGTTCTTTCCTATTTTTTTAAATAGTGGTCATTTTTTCAAAGATTTATTTATTTATACATACAAGAGCTAGGGTCCAGGCCAGAGTCATAGAAGGTGAGAGGATTCACCAAAGGCAGAGTGGGGAGCAGAACAGGCAGATCAACCAAATTACACTGCTGAGGGAAGCAGTAGGAGAGGTAGGAGAGGCTGAGCCATATGGGTCCCCTCCCTGGCCAGGGATCAAGCTCATGCTGCTGTGCAGCACATGCTTCACAGTGTGGTGCTCAATCTGATGCTTCACCAGGGAGGCCCTATTTCCTTTTTTTTTTTAAGATATAAGGTTATATTATTTATTTCAATTCTTTCTTGTATCTTGATGTGAACTGTATATGTCCATATTAATACTGTTTTTGTTGTATTCAATGGGTTCTAACTGTTCTATCATCACTTTTGTTTGTCTGTAGAGATTTTAATTTTATCTTTGATTTCCTTGTTAACCCAATACTTATTCAGTAGTATATAAATCAGACTCCACAGTCTTCTTTTTGTGACTGATTTCTATTTTGACACTATTACGTCCAAAGAAAATTGCGATGGACCAGTGCGGCTGGAGCACTGAGACCACTGGGACAGGGACCCAAGGAAGGTGGACAAGGATTTGGTGAAATGACAGACAGACACAATCTCAAGGGATTAGCATCTGAATATATTTTGCAGCAGTGATCATCATGCATTTATACAGAATATGTTGGCATTTAGTACAATTGTTTTTTATCTTGTAGTTCATTGTTTTTAGTTGAATATCAGATTTCTTAGAACAAACAGGTTAGATCATATCTTGATTACCTTGTGTTAAGACTGCAGTTTCTTTGGTGACCTTTCAAGGTTACTTATTAACCTCTGATACTTTCAAGTTTTGCCACTATGGCCACTACCTAGCCTTAACACTGCCTTTAGGCATACATTGCTCTCACCCATCCTTTTTTCTGTCAGATTTGTTTCTCTGTCTCTTCTAATGTTATCCTTCCTGTCCAGACTTTCAATCTGTCCTGGAGGCCACTCATCTCTGGGGAACCATTTTTTGTAATATTTAAAGGAGTTTTTTAACTGTTTACTTAGCGACTCTTTTTGCTCTTTACTGAGGAAACACCAAGGTGGCCTTGACCTAGATAATTTATTTATAAAACCTACAAAATACCACACTATTTTTTTTTCATCAATGTTCACGACTTTGCCTTTTCCAGCATACATTTTTGTATATGATGTGTGTGTGTCTGTTGGCTCTGGGAATTTTCCCATGTAACCTCCCTTAGATGGTCTCCACAGCCTGCCTCCTACGACATATGCTAGACCAAGCTAAGTCACAATCATGGGGGGCAGTTGCCTTTTACTATCTGTTTCTCCTGAGCCTTTTCCTACAATTCTATCTACTTTTGGTAATTCTGTTTTACTTTCTGTCTGAATAAGTAATTTTTCTTATTGTAAGTTATTAACAAAATTTCCAGGATTATGTGCATTTTGTTTGCCACCTTAACTGTAAACTTGAACAGCAAAGAAACATCTGAGGGCAAAGTGACTTCAAGACAAGGTGTTTTCGTGAGTGACCAATTCTGTGTATTTAGTGGTCATGGGTGCTGTTGTTGAAGCACCTGGTATTCTAAAGGATACAATATGTTAATGCCAATTACAAATTACCAAAAGAATCAGACAAAGAAACAGAAAGGAAAAAACAGCCAAGAACGTAAGGGGCTGACGGTGCACCACCTCCTCCTGTGTGCACACTTCCTTGAAGCATTTTGCCAAGTCCTGCACAATTGCTCATGCAGACTCCGCAGGAGGTGGCGTGACAGAAAATACTTGTAATTTTAATATTCATGAATTTTAATGAATTTTAATCTTCATTAATCTTCATGACACTTGTTTGGTGGCCCAACATGTGGTCTTCTTAAAGAATGAACTATGTGAGGCCTCCCTGGTGGCATATACATTGATGGGTGACATCTTAATATTTTTCTTTTAATTGTATGTAATGAACATCCCTTTTTCTTGTTATACTTTTTTAAACTGGGGAGCTATGTTATCTGATAGAATTATGACTGTCCTTTCCTCTTTTTGGAAAGTCTCATTTATTTTTACATTTGTTTTCCATTCATTAATTTTTAGCATATATTTATATTTGGAGTTCATATGGGTCTCTTGTAGACAGAAGAATGTTGGGTTTTGTTTTCTGATCCAAACAGTCCCTCTGTGCCTTTTGATTGGGGGAGTTCAGTCTATTTAAATTTAGGGTAATTACTGATATATGAAGGCTTCCAGTGTTATTTTGTCCTTATTTTTTGGTTGTACCTATTTCTTTGTTCAATATTTTGCAAATTTTATTTTGTTCAGTTTAGATATAAGAGCTCCTTTCACCATTCCTTATAGGAAAGGCCAGAGTTTATAGGCTCCTTCAGATTTTGTTTTTCTTGGATGGTTTTTATTTCTTCCTCATATATGAAAGAGTTTTTCAGGGTATACTATTCTTTGCTGGTGGTTTTTATCTTTGTGTATTTTGAATGTGTCATTCCATTCTCTCCTCTGTATAGTCTTTTCTGAGAAGTCAGATGTTAGCTTGATGGGAATCCCTTTATACACTACTTGATTCCAGCCCCCACCCCCACCCTAGTTGCCTTCAATATTCAAATAATTCAAACACTTATTTGTTTTGAATGCTTGCTAGTTTCACTACTATATATGTTGGTATAGGTAATTGGATTTAGTTTTGTAGCTGTTCTTCTTACTTCAAAAATTTGTATATTTAGTTGCTTTCCCAGATTTGGAAAGTTTTCCTCTACTATTTCTTTAAATAAATTCTCTCCCCCCTTTTTTCTTCCCCTTCTGTGATAAACATTATACGTACATTGATTTTCCAGAGTTGGATATTTCTTAAATGATCATTTTTTTCCTTTTGTGTTTCTCTTTATCCTTATATTTGAACCCTTTGTATTTTAACTTATTCAAGGTCACTATTCTAATACTTCCTCAGTCTATTCTTTTTACATAGCTTTCTCTAGAGTTTTTATTTTAATCTAATCTTTTGAGCTTTTTACATTCTGAATATCTGTTATTTTCTTATTTAAATTTCAGTTTCTGCATTCTGCTTATTAATTATATTGCTAAGTGGTTCATTTATTTTTTAAATGTATCTCTTTGATTAGCTTTTTTGACTTTCTGCATTTGATTTTCTTCATTATGGCAATTTTGAACTCTCTCTAATGAGGTCACAAACTTTCAATTTGTTGTGGATTCTGAAGAGTTTTTTTTTTTTTTTTGTGATGTCATATTCCCTTGGGACTTCAAGGTGCCATGTGTTGTATTTTTTTTTGTCCTTTCACTTGCTCTTTTCCTGTTCTTTAAAGATTTCCCTGTTCTTTAAAATGTATGGATAGCTGCAATTAGAGAGATGAACTATTTATATTTTTCCAAGAGGTGGTGCTGTGGTTTTATTAGAAGTTAATTTTTTCACTTTTGCTGGCTTTGTAGGTACTGAAACCTGTTTTTGCTAGTGTTGATTTAGGGGAGTGGGGAGGGTATTGGAGGGTCCAGCTCTTGGTGCAAATGTGTTGGTGGGTGGCTGTGGCACTGCTAGTATTCCTCTTTTCTCACATTCCAGACCCAAAATGGTCTGCAGTTTATGCATTGTTAGAACACCTCACAAAATACCAGCCTTGAGAAGTGAGTGAGGATGAGTGTAACACGGTGCAATATCCTTGTTCCTTTCATGGGTACCTGATCTATGGCATGTGCCAACAACTCTGCATCTCTTTTGCCCTCAATCAAGTGTGTGCTTTCACAACATTCAGCTCTCTCTTCTCCAGTGCCGCCAGCAAAGTGCAATGTACCCATTTGATGGCAGTGTCCTTCTCTATATGTAGAGACAGCCTCCAAGCATTTGTCTCTACTCATCTCTTGATTATGATGCATGAATCATCTCAGTGTCCTTTCTGGTGTGGTTCACGGTGGATTCAAATCTTGAAGAGGTGTTCCAGTTTCACTCTAAGTTGCTGAACACTTTGGGTATAGTACCAGTGTGGTTAACATTCAGATTATCTCTGGAATGAATTAAGGACACTACTCTGATGTCATCTTGGTCTTACCGACTGATTTTGCATTTGAAATACACATACCTCTTTAACAATTTACCTGTTACCTTAAGTAGACGGGATATTCTGTAGTGTTGTTCTCTGAGTATTTTAGTGAAATTATACCTGCTCCACTATTCTTGTACCTTTTGTCATTACTTCCTAACTTGCCTGTATTTTTTGTTTCTTTCAATCCACTGGTTTCTTTTTTGAAGTTTCTTGTTTTATATAAAGTAAAGAGTTAACTCAAGTATGTGGTTTCTTCCTTACCTTTCAATTGTGATCAGTTTTCAGAATAAGTTCTCTGTCTCAACTGGAGTTAACTCAGAAAGACTAATGAGAGCATGCCCATTGGCAGCAAAGTGGGGGACAGAGTAGGTTTAGCACTCAGTCTGGTGGAAATATCCCCAGAGGTTGTATTCCAGAAGCTTGTGCATGGAGTTCCTATCGAGTGCAATTCCTTTGAGGTCATCTGAATTTTTTACCTGTCTCTTTCCAAATATACTCCTTCCCCTTAGTCGCATATCTCACACCTTAGGAGCCTGGGTGCTAGTGGAGAGGAATGGTCTTCAACAGCTGTGTCCTTTGCAGCTGGGGTGGTTGAGCCTTCATGTACCACTTTCCTTTTTCTCTGTGGAGCGGTTACCTCCACCAGATCTCTTGGCCCCATTTAGTTTTCCTTGGGTCAGGGAAAGCCACTGAAATATTTCTCTTTGTATTTCCAGTGTGGTCAAGTTCATAGCTTGGGTGTGTGTGTGTGTGTTTTCAGTTTCCCTACAGGTGTGCTGGAGTCTTCATTCAGGAAGGGTGAAATTCTGCAAATTCTTGTTGCTGTGTGAGTGTCTTCTTGGGTCATATTCACCCACTTTTTGCCTGACAGCACTGAGTTCAATATAATCAGGGGGAAAAAACCCCACTTGCAAAACATCAAAAAGAACTAAATACCTTGGAATAAATTTGACCCAAGAAGTGAAAGACTTATACACAAAACTATAAGACATTATTGAAAAGAAATAGAAGGCACAAAAAATGGCAATGTGTTCTGTGCTCATGGATGAGAACACTTAACATTGCTAAAATGGCTATACCAACCAAAGCAAAATACATATTCAATCCAATCTTTATCAAAAGCCCAATGCCTTTTTTACAAAAACTCTTAAAATTTATTTGGAACTAAATAAGGCCCTAAGGAGCAAATGTATTCCTGAGGTAAAAGAATAAACAAGGAGATATCACACTCCCAAATTTCAAACTATACTGCAAAGCAATAGTAATCAAAGCCAGCATTGTATTTGAATTAAACAAGCACACAGGTGAGTGGAACAAAATGAGAATCCAGGAGTAAAACCACAAATATATAGACAACAAATTTATGAAAAAGGAGCAAAGAGTTTACTGGGGAGCAGGGAAAGTCTGTTGGAGATCCCTAAGGCATGGAGTGCTGAGATAAGGAAAATATCTGGGTCATGGCTGGAAGACTGATCATAGCTAAAAGACTGATCAGCATGGGCTAGAAGACTGGCCCATGCACAGATCAGCATCTTCTTTATTGTGCCAGTGAAGCCATGGCCTAGTCAGTAAGCTATATTAGAAGAGAGAGAAGTGCAGCCTGATAACACAGAACCTTGATGGTAAATGCGCACCACCTGTACAAGGAAGGACAAATACTAAAAGAATGACTCATTGTCTAATAACTAACAAAGAGGGGAGGAGTCTGTATCAATAAAAATGAGTTGTTCCAGGCACTTGGGACACTTGAGCCTGGAGCAAGAGGCCTTGCTTCTCTTGGGCCCGCTTCTCTTAAACTGTATTTTGTGCCTGTCATTTATTTATTTCTTGGGTTTTTTAGTGACTCTCCTCAACTCTGTTCACTGGAGCTGGACTCTGGCACTCTTCAATAAGTTATGTTGGGAAAAATAAGACAATCACATGTAAAAGAATGAAACTAGACCATTATCTAACACTATACACAGAAATTGATTCAAAGCACATAAAAGACTTGCATGTAATACCTGAAACCATAAAATACTTTGAAAAAAATGGATGATCAAATCATTGACCTCAGCCTTAGTGGTATATTTAGGGATTTGCCTCCAATGGCAAGGGAAATAGAAGCAAAGATATGGGAAAGAAATATTGCCGCAGGCCAGCTGCTGCAATGAACCGGGGTCCCCACAGGATGAGACAGCATCAGCAATGAATGTATAGGGAAAGGGGTGAGAGGAAAAAACACAGACACTCCTTCTAGGGTGCCAGCATCTTACATTTTCCACTAAGAGACTCAGCAGTTCTTTATTTATACTCTACCCACAAGAAGCAGGAAAGCAGGGAAACATCATTTGTAATATTTTCTTAGGAAAAACAGGGGACCTTCAGGCCCCAGCCCTGTGCAAAAACATGTTTGAGAACAGCAGAACAACATTTGTTATATTTTCTTAGGACTGGTGCAAAACAACATGTATCTATCTATATACCAAACACTGAGGCAGATGTAATAACCCCTAGCTCCATCACAATCAACTAGCCCTTTCCACCACAGGCCCCAAGCATAAAGGAAGTATTAAAATTAAACCCCAAACTATACCTATTCCTTACCATTCCATCCCCAAAAGCAACCACTAACCCCAACCTATCCTGAACCCAATAGTTCATCATCAAAATTGCTCAGCAACCACTTATTTTGTTTGCTTAGTAAAACAGCCAATCTTAAAACTGTCCCCTCCCGTGGGAAATTTCCAATTAGCACTTAATATGCCTTTACGAGATGGTGACAGTAATATCAGCCAAAACAGCAGAGATCCGGCAAGGGTCAGCTTTGGAGCTCCTGATTTTTCAGGGGTGTCCCTTATGCTGGACTTCTGTCACTCAGCATGAGTAGCATGGCCTCCGGCAAAATATGACTGCAAGTAACTAGAAATATGCTCAGTGAAAGAAATTTGCATCATAATAAGAGTATCATACTGTATGGACAAAGATATTTGCACATCATACATTTGGTAGGAGGTTAGTATACAAAATATGCAAAGAACTCAAAAGACCCAAAATATCAACAACAAAAAACTGATAAAATTGGGCAAGGATATGACTAAGCACTTCTCCAAAGAAGACATGCAGATGATCAACAGGGACATGAAAATTTGTTCATCACCTCTTATTTCTAGGAAAATGCAAATATAAACAACAATGAGATATTATCTAATATCTGTGAAAGTGATGATTATTAAAAAAAAATAAGAAACAAGCATTGGAAATGATGTAGAGAGAGAACCCTTATACACTGTTGGTAGGAAAATAGATCTGTTCAGACATTATAAAGCAGTGTGTAGATTTCTTAAAAACTGAAAATAGAAATTGCATGCAATTCAGTTGTTCTACTGGGGATTTACCCAAAAAATAAAAATGACCAATTGAAGAAATATATGCACCCCTGCCCATGTTTATTGTAACATTATGTACAATAACCAAGAGCTGTAAACAACTTGAGTGCCCATAAGCAGATGATTGTATAAAGTAGATGTGGTATATATGTACAACGGAATATTATTCAATTATAAAAAAGAGAAAATCCTGACATTTGCAACAAAATGGATGGACCTATATGGTATTGTGCTTAGTGAAGTAGGTCAGACAGAAATTTTATGCCTTCCATCATCTTGAGAATACAATCATACAACTCTAAATAACAGGGATACATTTTGATAAGTGTGTCATTAGGCAGTGTTGTGCAAATGTTCATAGAGTGTGATTGTACAACCTCAGATAGTATAATCTACTGTACTGATAGCCTTTTGAGGTCACACTCCTATATATGGTACCTCATTAACTAAAACATCAAATACTCGTTCAGGTCCACTCTTACTCCTCTCCTTTATGACTTTTGTGAGGCAAAGTTGGATATTTTGTTACTGTTCCATTGGTCTTTGGAAGTTAATTTCCTCCTCACCCCTGTTATTTTTATTCATTAAATTCTATCTTTTTATCCTCAAATTAACTGAATTCTATCTTTTTATCCTCAAATTAACTGAATATGCAATTTAGTATTGGGTCCCTCCCAATAGTCAGTTATAATACTTTTCAGGTATATGATTTTCATTTGTTTCTTTTTTAAACTTCTGTTTGGTAGAATTTTATGTATTTTTACTTGTTTTTAGTAAAGTTGTAATTCTTTAATTCACCTTTATGACACATATTTAAGTCCTTGTCATATAGTTCCACCATCTGATTCATCTTTGTGTTGACATCAGTCAACTGTGTATTGTTTGATGTAAGTATGATAATAAGAATATTATTTCAAGTTGATATTTTTGTGGTATTGGTATACTGGGTTATTTTTTTATTGAAATGTCAGGTTTTGGGTTATTATGTTAAGAGACTCTGGATCCTTCCATTTTAACCAGGCAATCATCTATTTAGGCTCAACATTCAGGTCCTTGTTTACTTGCACCAGTTATGGTTTCAAAAATAATTTAATTTTCAGAGATGATGCTCCCCTCAGCAGTGTGTTTGGTAGATCTGCCTGTTCTGTTCCCCACTCTGTCTGGTGGATTCTCTCACCACCACCCCCTCCCCACCTTTGGCCTGTACCTCAGTGCTTGTATGCATAAATAAATCTTTTTTTTTTAAAGAAGCAAACAGTGACAAGCTTACATCATCTTAGCCATACTTCTTTACTTAATACTTCCTTTACTTCTATATTCACTTAAAAATCATTTATTTGACTCTGTGCACTGGTCTAGACCTTGAGCAATTGAAGAGAATAGCACATATAGATAATTCCTGGTTTTGGTATGAGATAGGCAATAAGAAATCATCAAATTTAGGTCACCTGTATCAGAACAATTTTCTTTGTCTCCAAGTCATAAGTTTTATGGTCAGGCCAAAGATTTTCCTTACCCTCTGTAAGTTTTGTTGTATCAAATTTCTAATATCTCTTCCATCTATCTTTTCATTTCTCATAGTCTCTCTCTTCTCCAGGTCTTGTCTTCTCTCTCCTGAATGACTTCAGTGGCTGCATGTTTAGTTACTCTACTTCTGAGGGATCCTTATGGTCCCTTATCCATGCTGCTGAAGAGGGTATCTCTAAGCTATAGATCTGGTCATAACCCCTACCTTTTGGAAACCACTGAGTAACCCTACAATGTCTATAAGAAATATCATCTGCATTCTTTCTACCACTATTCTAACAGTCTCCATAAGTTTATCAGGTCTCACTCTTGTTCATTCTGGCACATTACACTCTAAAAATTAAGAATGTTTATAAGTCCTTGTACATATTGCAGTATGCTCACTCACTGGTTTGTCTGTAACTGGTAATTTTCTTTATTTCCTCTACTTATCCACATACAAACCCCCTATTCATCTGATATAACAGGGTACAAATATCACTTACAGGAAGTTGTGACTTCCCCTAACAGTAATTCACTCTTGCCTAAGAATTTATTAGGTATGTGCACTTTTCACAGTGAAATTTGTTTCAGTTTTCTTTCTGTTTAGCCAGGGAACTTTTCATTAGGTGGGGCTCTGCTTTATTTATTTAATCACACTTTCTAATTAGGAATAATCACAAATACAGTTGTTGCTAAATATGCTTTGAGTACACAAAGTTTGTGGAAGGGCTTATAGCAGAGGTATGAGTGTATGTAAGAGAATGGGAAGGAGTCAGAGGATGATGTGTTATGTCTTTGAACTTCATGGATTGGAACAGCTGTAGGCTTGGTATATGATCTTTGTTTTCATACCTTTCTTTTTTTCTCCCCAGCAATGGGCTTGGCTCCTCTCATCTCCATCATGGGACATGGTGGAAATATTCAGCTACTGTGCAAGTCCTCAGGCTGGTTTCCACAACCCACAGTTAAGTGGAAAAGTGCACAGGGACATGATTTGCCCTCAGACTTGAAGGTGAACACAGACTTGCAAGGCCTGTTTCATGTGGAAACCTCCATTAGGGTCCAAGAAAATACTGGAAACATATCATGCTCCATTCAGCACCGTGATCAGGACCAAGAGGTGAAACTTAATGTATGGATAGGAGGTAAGTGGGAAGGAGAGAAGTGAGGGAAGATTTGTGTATAATCCAGAGTATGGATTTTTAAACATTTGAAGATAATAAATATAAACCCATCCATGCCTGTAATCACAATCTATGTAACAGGAGTTAATTTGCCAGTGAAAAGACAAGGAATTTGATATTAGATTTTTAAAATACCCATTGTTGTATACTATAAGCAAAATGTAAAACATATGAACATTTTATAAATATGTGGAAAAAGAACTTCCCAACAAATAGTAACAAAAGTAGAGCCATAGCATATATATTAATGTAAGAAAAGGAAGAGACAGATTTCAAGAAAAATACATTATTATAAATGTTGGCTTCACAAATATTAAGAAGGCAATACACCAAAAAATATAAAAATACAAGTTCATATATATTATTATATATCCATATGTATGTTTATATATGTATATGTTTGTGTGTGTGTATATATATAAGCTAATATCCACAAGGAAAAGTTAATATGCTTTGCATTCCAAATTTATTAAATGAGTGGATCAAAATAGTAACAGTATAGAATATGTGAAACACAAATTATCTGGATTTATTTAACAAGCATTCTTAGAAGACTGTCTTCTCTGAACATTATTTTTAAGCACACATGGAACATTAACAAAATTTCACCAGGACAAGCACATAAAATACTTTTCAGATACTTTCTATGAACTGGCATCACATAGACAATCTTCTTTAATCACAGTATAAGATAGTTAATGATTTAAAATTTTAATGTTTGACAAAGTTAAAAACACATTTAGAAAAATAACTGAAGGATATTTGAAAAAAATTCAGTAAAAATGACAATAATTAGAAAATCCTTAGGCTGCAATGATAATGAAGTCACAATTATCACTATGTGTGAAAAGAGCTAATATAGTTTCATGAATCACAGTTACATCTTTAAGTGACTATATTAGAAATGCAAAGCCTGGAAATATATCTTGTAGGCACGGATATTTATTTTAGAATAAATTTCAGGAGATTAGCAGAGAAAAATGCACAGAAATAAGAAAACTTTAAATTAAATGTTTCAGAGTGCTATTAAAATAGATAACTTCTGGAAACATCAATCAAAATAATAAAAAAACATGGCATAATTAAATAGTGCAGAAATAACAGAGGGCAGAAATAAAGATGCAACAGATTTTTAAAGATAGGCTGTTTGAATAACATTGTGCTATTCAGTTCAAGTATGATGAAATGAAAAATATCTTAGAAAGAGATAAATTCTAGCTAAGGAAAAATAACTACCAAGGTTAGCTTTATAGGCATGAAAAAATTGAATCAGTGTTTAAAATTTCTTCCACAAAGAAGACACCAGTCATATAATTTTACCAATCTTTCAAGAAAAAGGAAAAATTCAGTCTTACATCAAGTTTTTTTTAAAAAAGGAAAACAGATTAAACTAATTTCCTTAAGTTAGAATAAGTTTGACACACAAAGGCAGTGTGGAAAAAGTATTGATAAACTTATTCAGAAGCAAACTATGTGAAATCCTAAACCAACAGTGTGTAAAATTGCAACCTTAACCAATAGAGTATAAAAAGGTTAATGTATTATGACTGAATTGTACTTTTCCTGTATTTGTAACTTAGGTCAACTTTAGTATAATGTAATATTAACTAAGTAACTAAGTAGAATATTTATGTTTCTTAACAGATGTAAATAAATCATAACTTTTAATATCCATTATGACCAAAACTCTTGTGAATCCAGATAGAAGAATCCTCCTATAAATCTTAACACAGGAAAGTATCTCCTTAATCTGGTTTAAAAAAAAAAACTATCTAAAATGCCCCCAGGAAATACCACACACTTATATGTCATTTAAAATCAGAAACTTTTAAAGGATGAATGCATTAAATATTTATATTCAACATTATATTGCAATGAGAAGAAAATGAAAAAAATTAGAACTTTTAGGAAGACATAAAGTGGCCATTGTTCAAGGATTACTTACAAAAACTTCAGAAAAATACACAACTTCTTTCAATTCTTAAGAGAGGTCATCATATTCATGTGAAATAAGGTTAATGAACAAAATAAATTCCATTTGTGAATACAAGCAAAGACAGAAAAACAGACACACCATGCATAATAACATCAAGATGCTAGCTAGGAGTAAATCCAATATTAGAAAGCTCTTATTAAAGAAAAGTATAAAACTTCATTAAAAGTCATTAAAGAAAACTAAAATAAGAGGAGAAATAAACATCTTCCAGGTAAGAAGAAAAATTATTTTAAATATACTACTTTTCCCTACTTATGAAACTATTTAAAAATCTCAGCAGTTTCTCATAACTTAGACATGTCAATTGTAAAATTACATGGCAGAGCAAGTGGCCAAGAATCACCAAGAAACAGATGAATAATAACTAAGTGGCTTAGTATATAGTATATGTCAAGATATATTCTAGATTTGTGATGATTGGTTTAATCAAAATAAAAACAACAATATAGAGAAATGGCCAGTGGTACAGACCATAGAGGCAGGAGACAATTCCGTGCCAGTTGATATGGACAGACATTTGATGTGACATTACAGCAACAATGTGTAAAATAAAGTCCACTTAAAATGATGCACAAATGTTTTGTATTTAGAAGAAAACATATTTTTAGAAGAAAGTAAAAATTAGCTTCTACTTATTTACACTGTGTATCTAGTTTTATATATAAAAATAAAATCCAGACAGATCAAGTTACATAGAAAAATTCATAGAAAAAATGATCCAAAATGTCCTTTTCATCATGGGGTAAAAGATTCCTTAAATGAGTCATCCGTCTTCCTTGTTTAGCAATTATTGAAGTTCTGTGAACTCTTTTTTAGAAATGTTTTTCCAGCCTTCACCCTTGTACCCGGTGTCTATTTTGTTGGGATTGTTCTGCTTTGTCCTGTGCATTGGTATCATTGCCATGAGGATTTTCTTCATCAAGGGTAAGTAAGAAAGAAAAGTAGAAGCCATAAAGCTTATTGATGGTTCCAGTGGGGCCAGGATCAGGTTTCACTACCCACATCTGTTCTTCCAGTCAGGGTTCCAGAAGCCTCTTACCTGGTGCACAAAGGCTACATTCCTCATTTCCCTCTAGGCTGACCCAAAAGGGTGCCTTCCAGAAATATCAGTTACCATTAGACTCTTCCCATCAGACTCTTCCCCAGAATTGGGGAAGGAACTATTTTCACTACCTATATAACTTAAATAAATTGCTAAAAATTTCTAAAAAATTCCAAGAATCAAGTAGAAAAATTCTGGTGTATTTGAAAGAGGAAATAAATAGACTAAAAATGAGATAAAGTAATGTTCATTCATAATAAAAGTCTTCACCCCAGTAACAGAATAACTCCTCCTTGGAGATACTATTAGTTAAAAATATATCTCACGTCCTCCCTGATAACCCCATTTCTACTTCTACAAGTTCCTAAATGTCAGTTTCTTCTTCTGCATGAGAGTTTCTGATCTCTTGTTTTACCCCAGACAGAGATGCTCAGTGTGGGGGCCGGGGAATGGGGTTCAAAGAAAAGCAATAGGAGAGTCCAGTCTTTAACCAATAGCTCATGCCCTCTGAGGGAAGAGCCAGGGCCATCTTTATACCTGTACACTCCTGAATGCTCTGTTTCTGTTTCAGGGAAAATTCAGACAGAATTGGGTAAGTATCCTATCATGTTCTGAACCCCCAGCACAGTTCCCCTTGGCCCCTCTGGTTCAGTGATTGGAACCATCTGTATGTTGTCTTGGCTCCAGACCACACAGGAAGCATGAAAGGAGCTGACCCACCTGCCCATGCATTTATTAATGAGAATTTCTTGGAAATCTGGGGTTTTAGGATGGGCACTGTGTATGAAACTTACTAAAATCATCTATAGACTTTACCTGTTGGTACATTTTGTGGGGATAACTCTAGTTTTCTGAGGGTATGTGGGCCCAAAATAGTGAAGAGTATATGGGACATCTACTTAACTTATCCCTGATCTTATACTTTGAGTCTTAATCTAGGCTTGTTTCAGCCACTGATTATTCTGTTTTTCTCATTATGGCCATCCATGAAAAACTGTGTAAAAGCATTATCAAATCTAGAACTTTCCTCCTGCACTTACCTTTGGATCCATTCTGTGATTTCATCATTCTGTGTTTTGGTTTCAGATTGGAGAAAGAAGCATGTAGTAGCAGGTGAGAAGATATTCCTTTCCCTTTCCTTTATTGATCTCCTCCCTTCCACTCTAATTTATGGATTCTGACAACCTGAAGCCCATGGGACTTTGCAAAGTTTTTGATAGTCCAAAGGGTTGTGGGTGCCCTGAAGTTGCAAATACTAAGGGGCTGCATTTAATAGAGAGGCCCCAAAACTTCATCAGATCTCTCGTGGGACCATGACACTCAAAAAGAGCATGACATTTGTTCTCCCCTCTCTCTGTCTCCTTCTGCCATATTAACACTGACCTTCCTGCTGTTTGCTTGTTTTCAGAATTGAGAGAAGCCAAGAAACATGCAGGTACCAACACCTAAGGGGTGGCAATGAGACAGAACACTGGGTAGGCCTTAGAGAGGGAAGAGACCAGCAACAGACGTGGAGACTAGAGGAACACCAAGGCCCATCTGGCTGCAGATGAGGAATCTGTGGTGTCCTGGCCCACCGTGGGAGTAGCTCCCCTCAGATGGGGGATGTATGAACTTGGGCAGGAACTAACTAGTAGATGGGTGGATTCTGGGTAGGGCAGTCACTTAATTCTCACAAAATCAAATAGTGGGTTTACATGGAGGCACAGTGGTAGGGTTGGCACAGTACACAAGAGTTAAGATCTCACATTTGATAAAGTCCCAAGCAACCCCAGACATGAGGGAGAGGTTGGGTGAACAGTGTCTGATAGACATTTTGGCTCTGGGATCCTACCAGGTCCCCACTGAGTCAGTGCAATGGGAGGGGCTGACCTCTGAGCCCAGCCAGTTCCCTTCAGAGTAATTCATCCTTTCTCCCCACCCATCACCAGAGGAAGTGACTCTGGACCCAGATACGGCTGATCCCCATCTCTACATTTCTGATCTGAAAGCTGTGACATATAAGAGTGCTCGCCAGGATGTGCCCTACTCAGAAAAGAGATTCTGGAGGGAATGTGTGGTGGCTTCTCAGGGTTTCAAGCAAGGGAAACATTACTGGGAGGTGGATGTGGGACACAACAAACAGTGGGGCTTGGGCGTCTGCACAGATGAAGTTAACAGAACGGTGCGTACTGGGACTTTGTCTCCCCACGATGGGTACTGGGTGCTGAGACTGAATGAAGAAAATGAGTATTTTACATTCAATCCTGATAGAATTGACCTATCTCTGAGAATTCCTCCTACACGAGTGGGGATCTTCCTGGACTATGAAGGTGGAACCATCTCCTTCTTCAATATAAACGATCAGTCCCTCATTTGTACCCTGACACACCAATTTGACAAGATATTGAGACCTTACATCCTGCGTGAAGCATATGGTGCAACTCCTATTGCCATCTGTGCTGTGTCCCAGAGATCAGAGGGTCCCTACGCCCTCCGATATAGACAATTCAGAGCTCTCTTTGCAGGTGACCACACCGTTCCTCACCAAGAGTGATGTCCAAATGGAATAGCACCTCACACTCTTCTTTAGGTCAATGAGGTTTCTCCTAGGCTCCAGAGCCCAGTAGCAGCCAGCAGTGACAGCTTCAGCTAAGGGGAATTCATGCTCCCTGAGGTGGGGAGTGAAGAAGAATGACAGGGATTTAGTTTGTGAGAACTATGTGACCGTAACCAAACCATGTCATCATCTCTCAGGTTCTTCTGCTGTTAAGCAGAAATTCCCATCTCAGGGGTCAGAGTGAAGATTCAAGAGATGATGAATCTGAATCATGTCCCATCTTTCCATGGCCTGGTATTTGCTGATGTTTATGTGACACTATTTCCCAGGCCAAACTTTTTATATATTCCTGTTAGTGCATTTTTCCACTCTCCAAATTACCCATGGAGTAATCACTGAGCACCTGCTGTATGTCTGACCCACAGAATTGAAGAGAAGGAACTACTTCATAATTTATTCCTTAAGGCCAGCATCACCTGATATTAAAACCAGGAAAAAAATTACAAAAATAAGGGAGAAAACCCTAAAGGTCTATATTCCTCACAAATGCAAATGCAAAATGTGTAAAGAAAATTTTAGCAAATTGAATCTAGCAATATATTCAAAGACAATATAAGAGTTACCAAGAGCAATTTGCCCCTGGATTGTGGAGCTGGTTTAATGATCAAATGTCAACTATATTTTACCCATCAACAAACTAGATGATATACACACCACTCTGGATAGATTTTAAGACATCATCTTAAGTGAGGAAAGAGTTCATACACGGATGCAATGGTACAATTATGGTGGTGCAGAACAGATAAGTGATTAGAGGAAGGAGGGAAGGGTAACTCTAAAGAGGCGGCATGAGTGAGTCCTTTTGTGGTGATGGAACTGTACAGTATCTTGATTATGGTGGTGGTTTATGAGTCCATACATCTATGAAAACTGTGTAGAACTACACACACACTGTAGAAACTAATGAAACATGAATATTAGTCCTGTCGTCTAGTAAGCAGTATTGCAATAATGTCAGTTCCTGATTTTGATGTACCATAGGACAAGACATCAACATCAGACAAAGTGGGTGAGGGATGCTCAGGAACCTACTATTCTTGTAACTTTCTGTGAGTGTGGAGTTATTTCATATTAAAATATATATTTAAGATTGAATTTTACTTGGTATTTTCTACATTTCTTTACTGTTCAGCAGTAGTGTGTGATTGTTTTGGATGAGGAAGAAAGGTAGCAAAGAAAACAACATTTTAGCAGAAGAAAAAGAAATAGGGTATTTAATACTCTTTTAAAATCAATTTTTAAAACTCTTTAAACAACCATATTTTTGTTTGAGCACAAGATATAATAAAGATAGCAATCCTTCCCTTTGAGTCCAATTCATGTCTGGTGTCTGGGGTCTGAATTATCTTAAAACACAGGCCCAAATATCTTGAACTCTGGGTTTCCTGCTCCAATCATTTAGCAGGAGGGGAAGAAAACTGAGGACGTCAGACTTTTCTGTGTACTATAGTTCGTAATCCCCACTGTTCATCCCTTGTACAATAAACTTCTTATGTGTTTAATAAAATAAAACGTAGCTTTAAATCTACAGTCATCTCAAAATGTCCACTGAAAAAAACAAGGTGATTCAGCAGGGCTACAGATCATGTATGGCAATTGAAATAAAGAATTTTTTTCTCTCCAATTATGTTTATTGGGGTAAAGTTGTTTGCATCATTGTATTTTAAAGGTTGTAGGTTCAAACCTCCACAAAAGTATGTTTTCATACCACACCAAAGCCCTGATAATAGTCCACCATTTGCACTGGGCCCTTTCCCTTCCCCTACTTCCACCACACCCTCCCTTCTTGTTGTGTAAGTTTTTCAGTCAAGTGTCAAGGGTGTGTTTTGGTTTGGTTTTGTCTGACCCTTTGTTTTGTTTCTCTATGTTGTACATTTAAGTGAAATCATCTGGCACTTGTCTTTTTCCATCTGATTTATTTTGCTTAGAATTACATTTCCAGTTCTATCCATGTTGTCACAAGTGGCGAGACATCATCTTTCTTTGAATAACTAGGTAGTGTTCCAGCATGTACATATACCACATTTTTCTGATCAAAACTAGCTATTTGTAAATAGGACTGAAATGTACATATGCCTTTGAATCAGTGTTTTTACATTCTTTAGGTGGACACTTAGGTGTGGAATTGCTGGCTCATATGGTAGATCTATTTTTAATATTTGAGAAACCTCCATACTGTTTTGGTAAGGTCTGGAACTGTCTAAATGCCCTTCAACAGTGTAAGAATGTTTCTTTTTCTTGCTAGCACTTGTTTCTGGTCTTTTTGACATGGTTCATTCTCAAGGGTGTAAGATGGTTTCACGTTGTGGTTTTGATTTGCATTTCCCTGATGATGAGATGTTGAACATTTTTATCATATGTCTATTGGCCATCTGTCTATCTTCCCTGAAGATGTGCCTATTTAGCTTTTTTGTCCATTTTTAAATTGGTTGTTTTCTTTTTGTTGAGTTGCACATGTTCATTGTACATTTTGGGTATCAGACCTTTGCCAGATGTATTATGTGAAAATATTTTCTCCGATTCAGTAGGGTTTCTCTGTTTTAACACAGTTCTTTTCACTGTACAGAAACTTTTCAGTTTCATGTGATCCCATTTGTTTATATTTGCTTTTGCCTCTCTTGCCATTGGAGAAGAATTCTCAAAGAAGTCTCTAAAGCCAAAGTCATGGAGTATTTTGCTTATTTTTACTTCAATGCATTTTACAGTTTTGGGTCTTATATCCATGTTCTTAATTTATTTTGAGTTAATTTTGTGTAAGGTGTGAGATGGTGATCTGGTTTCATTCCTTTGCAAATGGCTGTCTAGTTTTCCCACCACTGTCTGTGAAAGAGACTTTATTTCCTCTGGTGTATACTCTTGGCTCCACTGTTGTATATTAACTATCCATAGGTGTGTAGGTTCATTTCTGGGATCTCAATTCTATTCCATTGATCTATGTATTTGGTTTTGTTTCACTACCATGCTGTTTTGATTACTTTAGCTTTGAGGTACAGTTTAAAGTCTAGGAGTGTGATATCCACACTCTTTCTCTTTTTTTTGTCAGGATTGCTTGGCTATTAGGGGTCTTTGGTAGTTCCATATGGATTTCATTGTTATTTGTTCTATATCTTTTAATAAAGTCACTGAAGTCTTGATAGAGATTACACTGAATCTATATATTGCTTTGGGTAGGGTGATCATTTTAATAATGTTAATTCTTTTGATTTATGAGTAATTTTCCATTTCTTTGTGTCTTCTATTTCTTTCAACATGACTTACAGTTTTCATTATACAGGTCCTTCACTTCGTTTATTAAGCTTACTCCAAGTATTTAATTCTTTTAATTGCAATTGTGAATGGGATTGTCTTTCAAATTTCTTTGTCTTCTAACATATTGTTTGTATATAGAAACACAAATGATTTGTACAAATTGATTTTGAACCTTGACATTTTAATAAATGGATTTATTATTTCAATTTTTTAGTCGAGTTGTCAGTATTTTCCAAGTATATAATCATGTTATCTGGAAATAGTTATAGTTTTACTTCTTTTCCAGCTGAGGTCCTTTTTATATCTTTCTCTTTCTTGACTGCTTTACTGTGGACTTACAATGATATGTTGAATAGTAGTGGAGAAACTGGACATTCTTGTCATGTACCAAATCTTAGAGGAAAAGCTTTTAATCTTTAACCATTGAGTATGATCTTGGCTGTGGGTTTGTCATATGTGGCATTTATTATGTTAGGGAATGTACCATTTATTCCCACACTTTCAAGACTTTTTCTAAATCATAATTGAATGTTAAGTCTTTTCTAATACTTTATCTGTATCTATTGATAAAATCATGTGAATTTTATCTTTCCTTTTGTTGATGTGATGAATTGCATTATCAGATGTTGAACCACCTTATTTTCCTGGTATGAATTCTACTTGGTCATGATCCTTTTAATGTATTGTGAAATTTGATTTGCTAAGATTTTGTTGATGGCAATAGGTCTGTAATTTTCTTTTTTAATATGTCTTTGTCAGATATTAGTATCAGATAATATTGACCTCATAAAATATGTCTGGAAGTTTTTCAACCTTATTCATTGGAAGAGTTTGTTAAGAATAATATTAGTTATTGTTTGAAGGTTTGGTAGAATTCACTGGTGAAATGATCTGGGTCCAGGCTTTTGTTTTTTAGGAGACTTTATTATTGTTTCAATTTCCTTGCTTGTGGCTGGTCTGTTCATGTTTTTTATTTCCTCCTTGTTCAATTGTGGAATGTTGTAAATTTCTAAGAATCCCTCCATCTCATATAGGTTTTCCAAATTGCTGGCATGTAGATGTTGGTTGTTATCTCTTATGATCCTTTGTGTTTATAAAACATTTGTTGTAATTTTTACTTTTTCATTTCATATTCTATTTATTAGATTTTTTTTCTGTTTTTCTTAGTTTAGATGAAGGTTTGTCTATTTTGTTAATTTTTTCAAAGGACCCTCTTTTGGTTTTGTTGATCCTTTGGACTGCCATTTTTATTTCTACTTCACTTCTATCTCCTCTAATTTACATCATTTTCTTTCTCCTGATTTTTAAGGGTTTGTTGTTGTTGTTGTTGCTGGTGTTCTTTTCTAATATCTTGAGGTGAAAGGTAAAGTCATTTATTTAATTGCATGCAATCTTCTCCACTGAAATTCTATATTTTCCAGAGGCTTCAGGTAAGCCCAAGAGAGCATGTTTGGCAGAGGTGGGTGCAACACTTGACTCACCACACTAGCCACCAGCAAAGAGGAAGACCTTTGTTTGCAGACTCTATTCATTGTGGTTACTTATAATATCACTCTAAATTAAGGTCCAGAAGTCCTGATGCTTTGACATAGAAGCCTTATGCCCAGAGGTACTGGCCTCTCTCCCACCATGTAATGAAGTAGACACCAGAAGTATCACTGGTTATAAATCAACCCTTTGGTTGCCTCTCCAAGGTAGTATAAAAAATGGATGGGAAGACCAAGTTCACTGTGGTTTTTTTTATTACTTTCTATATTATAGATGGAAATTGAGCAGGGGGTGTGGCTTATCTCTTCCTTGGCTCACCAAAGTAGATACTGACAATCCTGGAAGACCAGAGACAGTGCCAAGGAGGTCATGTTGCTCTTTGTACTGCTATAGTCAGTCTCAACTGACCTGGCTGTCCTTCATTGCACTGTGGACTTGACTATGTTTGGATTACATTGATTGATTTTCAGATATTGAACCATCCTTGTGACCCTGGGATATCCCACTTGATCATGGTATATTATCCTTTTGATGCATTGTTGGATTCTGTTGACTAGAATTTTATTGAGGATTTTCACATCAGTGTTCATTAGAGAGATTGGCCTGTAGTTTTCATTTTTTTGTGTTGTCTTTCTTTGGTTTTGGTATTAGTATAATGTTGGCTTCATAGAACATATTTGGTAGTATTCCTTCTTCCTCAGTTTTTTGAAAGAGTTTGTGTAGGATAGATACTAGTTCATTTCTGAATGGTAGAATTCATTTGTGAAGTCAGCTGGTCCTGGGCTTTTGCTTTTGGTGAGTATTTTGATTACTGCTTCAGTCTCAGTGCTTGTAATTGGTCTGTTTAAGTTTTCTATTTCTTTATTTCTTCTTTGTTTAGCTTTGCATGGTTATATCATTCTAGGAACTTGTCCATCTCTTCTAGATTGTTGAGCTTGTTAGCACATAACTGTTCATAGTATTCTCTGATTATTCTTTTAATCTCTTCTGAGTCTGTTGTGATTTCTCCTCTTTCATTTGTAATCCTATTTATTTGTTTTCTCCCATTTTTTTTCTTTTTTAGTCTGGCTAGAGGTTTATCTATTTTGTTTATTTTTTCAATTTACCAACTTTTGGCTTCATTTATCTTTCAGATTTTTTCTTTTATTTCATTTATTTCTGCTTTGATTCTTATCATTTCCTTTTTTCTACTGGTTTTTGGATTCTTTTGTTGTTCTTTTTCTAGTTCATTGAGATGGGAGATTAGGTTGTTTCTTTGAGTTTTTTCTTGTTTGTTGATAGGTCTGGATTGGTATAAACTTCCCTCTCAGTACTGCTTTTGCTGCATCCCATACATTTTGAAAAGTGGTATCCTCATTGTCATTTAGTTCAAAATATTTTTAAATTTATTCTATGATCGTCTTTATAATCCAATTATTCTCTAGTAGTGTGGGTTTCAATCTCAAGTGACATAGGCAGTTTTCTTTTCATGATTTATTTCTCGTTTGATGCCTTTATGATCAGATAATATAGTGGGAATGATTTTGATCTTACTGTATCTGTTGATGTTGATCTTCTGGTCCAATATATGATCAATTCTGGAGAATGATCCACGTGCACTTAAGAAAAAAGTACACTCTGATTTTGGGGGGTATAGTGTCCTATAGATGTCTGTTAAGCTCATAAGTTCTAGGTCTTTATTTAGGGCTCTGGTATCTTTGTTTATTTTTTGTCGTGTTGATCTGTCCATTGGTGAGAGTGGGATGCTGAAGTCTAGTAATGTATGTGTTATTTTTCAGAGCTGATAATAATTGTCTGATATATTTTGGTGTTCCTTCATTTGGTGTGTATATATTAATGAGTGTTATGTCTTCTTGATGTACTTGAAGTGTCCCCATCCTTTTTTTTTTTTTTTTGGTAACCTTTTTTAGTTTGAAGTCTATTTTGTCTGATATAAGTTGATATATGTATAGCTGTTCCTGCTTTCTTTTTTGGTCTATTAGATTGTAGGATTGTTTACCAACCTTTTACTTTCAGTCTATGTTTGTCTTTTGTGTTTAAGTGTGTTTCCAGCCTGCTACTCTGTGTCTTTTTATTGCTGAGTTTAGTCCATTTACATTAGAGTTAAAATTGTTATGCTGGCATCTGTGTTTGCCATTTTATATTTTTGTAACCTGTTTTCCTTGCCTTATAATGTTCCTTTTATTCATTATTCTGTTGATTTGGGTTTTAGTACTTCTTGTAGTATTTTTTGAGTGGGGGTTTGGTTGTGCTGAATTTCTGGAGTTTGTGTTTGTCTCAGAAAGTCCATATTTTTTCTTCATTATATGAAGGAAAGCTTTGCTGGATAGAGAATTTGTGGTTGGCATTTGTTGTCTTGAAATTTTTTTAGTATGTCCTTCCATTTTCTCATTGCCCATAGTGTGTCTTCAGAGAAGTCTGATGTTAGCCTGATAGGTTTTCCTTTATATGTGATCTGTTTCTTCGTGCTTGAGAGCTTCATTATTATCTCCTTGTCTTGGATTCTTGAGAGCTTGCTAGTATGTGTCTTGCTGTATCTCTCTATCATAGAAATTTGAAGTGCGTCTTCCTTCTTGTATTTCTATTTTCATCTCCTTTTTAAAACTTGGAATATTTTCTTTGATTATCTCCTTAAATATATTTTCATTTCCTTTATCTTTCTCTGCCCCATCTGGAACTCCTATAACTCTTATATTTCCTTTTTTGATGCCCAAGAGTTCTCAAAGTGTTTCTTCTTTTTATTTCCTTTGGATTTCTCTGTCCTTTCTGTTTTGGTTCTTTTTGTTTCTGTGTTTTCGAGAGTACTAATCCTCTCCTCCATTTCATCCATTCTGTTTCCACTGCTTTTCTTGTATTCCTGAAATTCTTCCACTTCCTTTTATAATGACTCATTTTTATTCTTCAGTTCATTAATTATTTTTATCATATCATCCTTTTTATTTTCCTGATATTTCAGTTTTTTCATCATGAAGATTTTTAAATCCTCTGAGTATTTGTTCCATTTCATTGTTGTTGGATTCTTGTGTTTGATTTTCTTTTTGTGGTGTGACTTTCCACTGTGGGCTTGGTTATTTATATTTTTTTCTTCTCCCTGATATCTGTTTTCTAATTTTTTGTATTTTTTGGGACACTGTGTTGCTGGTATTGGCAGACATCTCTTTAGGGTATTCCTTTTGGGGTATTAGGAACTGATAGTCAGAAGGTGTTCAACAGCACTTTACAGAGCAGTTATTTAGGGCCTCCAACCCAGAATTCACTTCTCTGCGATGCTGGTGCCTGGCAAATGTTTTCCCAGTGGTACCTGAGTCTGCCAAGCTCAGAGTTCCCCACTCAGTTCCAAATCACTGGCTGGACGCAAGTTTTGGCTGTCTCAGGTGCCCCGCCACTCACCTCTGTCCGTGTAACCTGCTTTCTTGCAGCTTCTCTCCAAGGTTTGCTGGGGGCTTTATCAGCTGCTTCTTGCCTTGTCATAATGGCATCAGGCTTGCACTCTCTCAGCACTCTGGCAGTTCCCTTGCCTGAGCAACCCCTCTCAGGGTACAGGTCACAGTTGAGCAGGAATCCTAGCCCTGGAACACTCTCCAGCTCACCTCTGTCTGCTCAAGGTGACTTCTAATAGTCCAACAGAGGTTTTGTGAAGTCCCTAACCCAAAACTCTCTACCCTTGAATGCAGACCAGTTTTTGATAATGAACACAGATGCAAAAATTCTCAATGAAATCTTAGTAAACTATTTCCGCAATACAACACATCAAAAGGATATGTCACAAACAAGTGGGATTTATACCAGGAGCTCGAGGATGGTCCAACCTCCAAATTTTAAACAACGTAATTCACCACATCAACAAAAAGAAAGGTAAAAACCATTTGATTATATTAATAGATACCAAGGAAGCATTTGATAAGATTCAATATCCATTTATGTTGAAAATCCTTGAAAAAATGGGAATAAATGCAACTAATCATAACATAATAAAAGCCATATATGACAAACCTACAGCTAGTATCAATGTCAATGGTGAAAAACAGAAAGCCTTTCCACTAGGATCTGGTATAAGACAAAGATGACCACTCTTAGCATTACTTTTCATTGTAGTATTGGAACTCTGAGCTAGAGCATAACAAGAGAAAGACAGAGAAGCAATCCAAATTTGCAAAGAACTAAAGCGATCATTTTTACAGACAATGACAGTATACATTAAGAACCCTAAAGACTCCACTGAAAAACTAATAAAAAAATAAATCAGTGCAGTAAAGTGACAGGTTATAAAGTCAATACATACAAATGAGTTGCCTTTCTATATTTGAGCAATTAAATAGATGAGAAGGAAATTATAAAATAATCCCATTTACAATTATACCCCCTAAAATTAAATACATGGGAGTAAGCCTAACAAAGAAGGTGACGGACCTATACAAAGAAAATTATAATATTTTGTTAAAAGAAATTTTAAAAATTTTCAAAGAAATGGAAAGCTATTCCTTGTTGTTGGATGAGAAGAACAAACATTTTCAAATGGCATTCCTACGCAAAATAATATATAGACAGAATGCAATCCCGGTAAAAACTTTTAGGGCAGGGGCTCAGACAGTAGCAGTTCAGGAGCAGGTGTATGCCACAGTTCATGCCAAGCAGGGACCTTCCCATCACCATTGGCCCTCAATCATCCTCAGAAATTTTCCCCAATTCCAGGTTCAGCCACCAAAGCCTGTGAGATGGGACAGCACATAGGTCCTTGTCCAACATCAGTAACCCTCAGTTGCCCCCACGTAAGCACTCCTGACACCAAGCCCAGCCAGCAGCACTTCTGGAGGCAGCATATACCACAGTCTTGGTCTCAAAGTTCCCCACCTTCACCTGTGTCTCTTAACCACACTGTGGGAAGTATACCCAACCCAGGACTCAGTCAGCACAGGACTACATGAAACTCTAAAGCTTCTATACAGTGAAAGAATAACTAAAATGAAGAGACATGCTACTGAATGGAAGAAAATATTTGCACACCATACATTTTACAAGAGACTGATACTGAAGATCTATAAAAAAAAAACTCATACAACTCAACAACAACAACAACAACAAAAACCTAACCTTTAAAAATGGGCAGAAGAGCTCAACAGGTACTTCTCCAGGGGAGCTATGCAGATGATCAACAGGCACCTAAGAAATGTTTATCATCACTTATCAACAGGGAAATGCAAATGAATACCAAAATGAGATGCTACCTCACACTAGCATGAATGACTCATTAAAAACCAGGAATTTCAAGTGCCAGTGAAGATGTAAAGGAAAGGGAACATTTTTAGACTGGTCCAAAACCTATGGAAATGAGATAAGAACTTGAATTTGCTTTTATTTCTCTTCCCTTTCTTTACTTTCCCATCTCCAAAGACCTATAATTACATGAAATCATCTACAATTTTTTCCAGTTTTTTTAAAATGACTTATTTATTTATGCATATAAGAGCTGGGGTACAGGCCAGAGGTGTGGAGGGTGGTGAGAGGATTCACCAGAGACAGATTGGGGAACAGAACTGGCAGATTGCTGAAGCACACTGCTGAGTGGAGCAGCAGGAGAGGCAAGAGAGGTCTGTTGTACCATATGGGTCACCTCACTGGCCAGGGATCAAACTCATACTGCAGTGGCTGTGGACACTTCACAGTGCAGTGTTTAACCCCCTGTGCCACCAGGGAGGCCCCTTCAGTTGCTTTTAATATTCTAGTTCTTTCCTTCTACTTTATAAAAATCACAGTAAGACTCAAATTTTCTAGTTTCCTTACTAGTGATGATCTATTAATATTTTTCTATTTCTTCACAATTCAATAATGGTTGGTGGTAATTTCTAGGAATTTATCCATTTGGCAGCATATAAGTTGTTCATATTTAAGTCTCCTGTGTATGGAAGACAGGATTATTCTGTACCTCAATTAATCTGTATCTTTGCCTTGAATATTCTGTGCTTTTCACCCAGAGTACAAATAGGGAAAGATTTTGCTACCCTGGATGGGGCCAGATGGTTATGCATGCACCCACACTTATGCATTCCCCAATTGTCTGTTTTAATATGTGGAGAATTTTTAAAATGTGCTGTTTAGTAATAAATTGAATAAATCAAAGCAGAAATTTAATAAAGCCTTGAGACAAATAATTTGATGCAACAAGTTTCTAGAATCTATGGATCTGAAACAGGGGACAGACGACGCTCTGACTGAGACAGGGGACAGAGGAGGCTCCAAGGCCAGAGAGCACCCCTAAAAGCCCCTAAAGGCCAAAGCCCACAAACCAGAATCAAGGGCTATAGCAACAAAGGCTATAGCCTATCAGAGGACAGTGCCCAATACAGGTCACTGTCTATGGGTTCTCACCCGTGCACACAATTGCAAGGGACCTCAGGCTACAGGAACAACAACCACGGGGTTTATTTACAAACAGGAGGAAACAAGAATGCTTACGTATCCACAAGAGGCTGGCTGCTTCATCCGGACAGCATTAGTGTTGGCAGTCACCAGTTCTAGGTAGCACAGTCCAATAGCAATGACCACTATGGGCCTGCAGAGGCAGTGTTCCAGTGTGACAGCTCTTGTGAGTTGTTGGTTTATATCACCCACAAACAGCTCTTTGAGACACCAGGCCCAGGACCTTTGGTGCTCCTTCCAGTCAGTGTCACAGCCAGGACCGAGTCCCAGTCTCTCTCTCTCTCCTTGGAGGGCGGCGGCTGGAGGTTTCCCTCCTTCCTTCGAAGGCTGGAACTGTCTTTTCCTCTTCTTCTGCAGGAGCTCTTCTTCCTCTGCTTCTGCTTCAGCTCCTCTGAATCCCCGTCAGCTCTTTCTCCAAAGTGTCTCCAACAAACTGCTCTACCAACAAACTGCTCTCCAAACAAGCTGCAGCCCTAAACTGGCTTCGAGTAGGTCTTATATTCACTTCTTCAGGTGCCCCCCCCATCTGATTGGTCCATTTTACTGCACCTGATTGGCCCATTTTGGCCTGTTCCAGAATTCAGGAAGTGTAACTTACAAGACAGGTTTGGCTATCACTAACTTGTGCTAGGCGGAGTCCTGGTATCAATCAACCCATGGCTCACACCCGATTGGTCCATTCCACGATCCAGGCAGCACACTGCTACATAAAAGGTCTCTGAGGAAGGACTGCCACACTAACTTGCAGGGGAGCCAGAGACCACTCCTCCTGCTGGCTGCAGCCCTGTAACAAGGACAGTTCCTCCACTGAGAAAAATTTTCACATACTAACATTCTTGTTAGCCCAACAGCTGTTCTATATGATTTGTCCCTCTTCTCATGATCTTCAAGGAGTTATACTGAGAATAATTAAATAAAAGAGGGGAAACTGGAAGCAAATACTGGGCAGCATATGTGCAAAATAACTTCCCTGCTTTTATTTTACATGAGTACTGATGTGTTTTGGCTTCGGCCTGATGGAACATGAGATAACCTGCAAAGACATAACAATATATATGGTTTATTTAGTTCATGACTGTGAAATGCATGATTGACAATATATTTTCAGGTTTTTTTCCCCCACATAATACAAGTATTGTGTAACCAGAACTGGTTAAATTTTTATATTTTCAGAGTTAAGTTGATGAGGGTATTCATTATTTAAATGTCAGATTCTGAAAGAGGCTAAATCAACTTGGAAATGAGTCTATAATTGGTAAGTCAAAGCCTCTCCAGTAGTTTCTGTGTTCTTATTTGACTAGAATTTTTCAGAAGTACTAAGTAAGAAGTTTTAACAGATTTTTATTAACGCACAGATGAATAGAGTACAGTGATGAGGTCTACAGCACTTTATTAAAATAGCTTAAAAGTTTGTAATAAAGATGAAGAATCTTTGTAATTACTTAATATGTTAGGTAAGAACCCATAAACCTCATATTTGCTAGACTTACAAAATTATTTCAAATGCATTTGTCTTTACACTATTCAGTAGACTATATAAGCTAGCTAATTCTTGTGTTCTGATTTAAAACATCTAAACCTCTTCACTCACCTCCCAATAAAAGGTTTTCATTATGGGGAGAAATTTTAAGTCATTATCTCTGGTTTTCAGAAGAGATACTGTTAGTTGTGTATGAAAATTAATTTTTTTTCTTGCTGTACTCAGGTTCTAGTAAAAATTCAAACTTAAAGAGGTAAAACAAAACAGATTGTCCATTTATTGAAGGTGCAAAATCACTGTAGTTTGAAATTATTTAGTAATCAAGAAAAGATGTAGTGATCTGCTAAATTTTTTTTCCACTATATTGAAGTAAGCAATTCATGCCTTTGCTAACAGTAGAGTCAGGCCTACAATGAATAGGTACAGTATTTCACAAAATTGTTAAAAATGGAGTTTAAAAGAATTGATGTACATCTTTTGGGCATTAGGATAAGAAAGTAGATCTAAAAATTACTACTAGTAATATTTATATTTAATACTGTACAATCTTTAAAAAATGAAAATCATAAAATTTTCTGCCTTTGTTCTTTTGTCAGAAAAACAATCACTTGACTATTCAATGGTAGCTATTACTTACACAGCAAAATTTCTTCAATTAGCAGTCGACATTTTATAAACTGAGAAATCTTGAACCAATAGATAATATTTCTGACTTTATTAACACTTTAGCACTATAAAATATGTGACTCAAAAATCTGACATTCTACAGTCTGTATTGGATATGCTGGTTTTATGTTTTCCTTCTGCCTTAAGATTTAGGGTTTTTTTAATGTATTTTTGCCCTGAATTGTGTTAATTTGATGGAAACTCTGCTTTTAAAATCATCACTTACTGGGTTCTAATAAATTAAAAATTAAAATAAATAAATAAATTATGCATAAAGAAACTTGAAAAAGGAGGAACAAATTAGATCCAATGTTAGAAGGAATGAAATAACTTTTAAAAGAGCAAAAATTAATGTTCTAGAGATAAAAAAGACTGCATCAAACATTAATGAAACTAAGAGTTGGTAGTTTGAGGAGAAAAGCAAAAATGATAAACGAGTAGTGAGGTAAACAGAAGAGAAGAAAGAAAACATTTATAGAATTATAAATGAAAGAGTGGTGAGGGTCATGCTACTCATGCTGAGTGACAAAAGTCCGGCATGAGTGACATCCCTGAAAAATCAGGAGCTCCAAAGCTGGCCCCTGCCTGATGATTCCTTTTTGTTTTGGCTGATCTTACAATTATAGGCTCATGATATATGCTTGCTGGAGGATAATCCACAGAGGGTTATGAAATTGGTTGCGGTTGCTGTGCATTTGATGGTGGTTGTTTTACAAAAATTCAAAAAAGCATACAGTTTCTCAAACCCAAACACTTATTAGGGGAAACTGACCTTGAGAACCAAAACAAGACCTCTATGGCTTGGCCCATTATGAAAGGCTATGTGCCTCCCAGGTGGCTCTGCATCCCAGATAAGCAAATCACTTGTATCTTTCCTGCCATCCCCATTTCTCTGCCTTCATTCCACTGAAACACAATTGTATATAGGGGGCTTCCCTTGATATCAGAAAACATTACTGAATAATTCTGGGTTTAGGATAAATTGGGGTTATTGATTTCTTTTAAAGTTTAAATGGAGGTTCCAGGAAAAAAGATGGCGGCAAGGAGACGTTAGGATTGAAAGCTCTCTGAAGAAGTGGACAACTAGAGACTATACAGCGTGTTCTCGAGAGAACTGGGTCTTGCAAAATAAATTTGAAGACACCGACAAAGTACTCAGTAAGGAGGAATTCATCGAAGGCAAAGCAAAACAGAGAGAACACCATAAGCCTGATACCCCTTATACCTGCTCCCTTCTCCCCTCCCCCCAACCACAAAGCCAGCGCACCTTGAATGGTAGAAAGAACGTACAGAAGTGCAACCAGTGGAAAAGGATCCAGAACATCACACTCCGAAACCTGGAAAAACCCGGGATCCATGCCAGGCCGGAAGCCACCCATTTGAATCCCAGAGTGAGGTGGATGCCAGCACCTAATCTCCCGTATGCAGATGAGTAGTCTGTGAGAAGGCCTCCGGAGGGTCCAGGGCAGCGGGGAAAGTACCAGACAGGAGCCATCTTACCACGATGGGGAGCCTTAGACCAGGATCTTCAGTCAGCCTAGCTGAGTGACATACTACTGTAGCTTGAACACACTGAGATGGGGGGGGGGGTGATCTCCAGAAAAAGGCCACAATTGTACACCAGGACCCAGCCCAGACGTTCTACCCCACAGAACAGGGAGCCCTGAATACGGAGCCTCAGACAAGTTCAGTGAGGCTCTGAATTTTCCAGCTCAAATGCACTGAGTGGAGGGCAGTACCTACCCAAAGTCAGAATGCTTGCATACTCCAGGATACACACTCAGACAGAGGGCCCTCCAAGAATATCCTGAAGAGATGCCAGCCAATACCAGCAAAACATTGTCACAACAAATACAGCAAAT
>JAGFMF010011585.1:107356-125564 GCA_019455555.1 Galemys pyrenaicus | reverse complement strand
AAACCAAAAATGAGGAGTCAAGGACAGACTGGGGACACCTGGTGGGGAGGGGAGTGGGAGGGTTGAGGGAAGATGGGAGCACGAGGGACTGAGGTGATGATGCACTGGTGAGATGGTGATGGGGAATACATGGGGATTACAATTACTGGCAAGTATATGTAAATTTTAAAATATTTTAATTAAAAAAAAGAAAAAAGAAAAAAAACAAAAAAAATAAATAAAATATATAAGTACCATTAAAAAAAAAAAAGACTGGAAAAAAAAAACAATTGTCGAGACTTATATTGTAATGTTGGGAATGTATTCACTAACAAAACCAGGTATTTCTTTTGTTGATGTTGTTATCCAACTACTTGAATAAGAACTCCATTGAGAAATAGTTTGTAGAAAATAAACTGTATATATTTAAAGTGTTTAATTTTATAGTATAGATCTGCATGTATACCCAAGAAATCTTCACCATTGTGAAGATGCTGAAGATACACATCAGCCTTAAAATCATCTAATGCTTGTTTGTAATTCCTTCTATCCCACTCATTTCTCCAAGTAACTACTCATCTTTCTATCACAAATGTCACTTGCATTTTCTAGGTTTTTATAAAAGTAGTATATTACACAATAGGTATAGTTTTTAGGTCTAACTTCTTCCCCTTGGAATAAATTTATCCATGTGGTGTTTATAGATACATTCATTCCACTTCATTGCTGTGTAGTATTCTATTGCATGGATATACCATTTTGTTTACCCATTGGTCTGTTGATGGGTGTGTATTTTCAATTTGGGGCTATTACCAATAAAACTGCCATGAACATTCATGTATTTCCATTTCTCTTGACAAATACTTAGAATAGAAGCACCATATGATAAATGGATACTTAACTTTTAAATAAACTGCCAAACTATTTCCCAAAGTGATGACTAGAAGTGTGAGTTTCAGTACTTCCAACTCTTGCCAACATTTCATGTAGTCAACATTTTTTACTTAGCTTATTCTAATAGAAGTTTATGGTGTCCTACTATGAATTTTTCTTAATATCTAATGACATTGAGCATCTTTTTGTGTGCCTAAGACATTTATAAATCTTTGTTGGCAAATTTCTGTTACTAGTGGATGTTGGATTTGTCATACATGTTTTTCTGCAATTGTTGAAATGATCATATAACTGTATCATTAACTTCATTGATGTAGTGAATTACACTAGTAGATGTTTGAATATTAGACTAACCTTGAAATCCTGGTATAAACAACATTTAGACATGATATATTGTGTTTTGAATATAAGGGTTTTAGTTTGATAAAAGTTTATTTAAAATGATTGCATCTAATTTTTTGAGGGCTACAGGTGTAATTTTACTTTCTATTCTCATACTGTTTAACTTCGGTGTTAGGATAATGCAGACTTTGTAGAATGAGTTGTGCCATGAGTTTGGCATGGCACAGGAGAGGTAGTCAATTATTCTTTCACTGATTATTTGGAATAGAGAAAGGTGAATTAATATGAAACAAACAGATCTTGTTTAAAAACAGTTTAATAAGAATATAAAGAATGCATAATTAGATATTGTTCCATGAATAAGAAGCAGCTATGATTCACCATGACTGTCTCCTTAGTCTTCCCTGTGACCCTTAGATGGGAATCATTACATTTGTTTTTTAAATAGATGAGAAGCCTGAGAGGTTTTGTAAAAGTCTTTTTTTGGCTGTAAAGAGTTGGCAAAAACTGAATTTATGATCAGTCTTCTTCCTTCCCCATTTCAGGGAGTGTGAATTCCCCTCATCTGAAGCCCCTCATCACTGCTGGCTGCTGCTGGGTTCTGGAGCCTGAGAGAAACCTCAGTGTCCTAGAGGGAAGTGTGAGGGCTTAGTCCCTCTAGGCATTACTCCCAGAGAGGAAGGGCGTAGTCACCTGCTCTGAGTTGTCTGTGTTGGGAATTCTGGGGGACTTTTGAGAAGGGGCTTCTTCCTCTGATCTCTGGGGCACAGCACAGATGGCAATGGGAGTTGCACCATATTCTTCACGCAGGATGAAAGGCCTCAATAACCCTTCAAATTGATGTTTCAGGGTACAAATGATGGACTGATCATTTATATTGTAGAAGGAGATGGTCCCACCTTCATAGTCCAGGAAGATCCCCAATCGTGTAGGAGGGATTCTCAGAGATAGGTCAATTCTATCAGGATTAAATGTGAAATACTGATGTTTGTTGCCTAGTCTTAGCACCCAGTACCCATTTGTGGAAGACAACATCTCAAAATACATCTTTCTGTCAACATCATCCCTGCAGACGCCCAAGCCCCACTGTTTGTTGTGTCCCACATCCACCTCCCAGTAATGTTTCCCTTGCTTGAAACCCTGAAAAGCCACGACACATTCCCTCCAGAATCTTTTCTCCGAGTAGGGCACATGCTGGCGAAATGTCATATAACTCACAGCTTTCAGATCAGAAATTCTGAGCTGAGCATGAGCTGTATCTGGGTCCAGCGTCACTTCCACTGGTGATGGTTGGAGAGAAAAGATGAATTACTCTGAAGGGAAATGGCTAGGCCCAGAGATCAGTCCCTTCTACTGAAGACTGGCTCAGGTGGGATTAGGTGGGGTCCCAGAGCCAACGTTTCCATCACAGAGTATCCTTCCAGCCCCTCCCTCACGTCCAGTGCAGCCTGGGTCTTCACCGATGTCTGGAGATGCCACACTGTAAGGTTCTAACTTCTGTACCATCCTAACCCTACTAATGTGCCTCCATGTATTTGATGTGGGAAGACCTTAATTGTCCCATTTATCTCCCTTTCTCTCATCCTCAGTCCTGACAACTTTGCTCATTCCCCTTATTACAGCCCCTCACTAGTGTCCTCAATTCCCTGTGACTTTATTGCAGCCACCATACAGCTGACCTAGCCCTTGCCCTCTCACCTCCTAAATCTAAGCTGGGAGTTGTATCTGAGGGAAGCTGTACCCTGTGATCGATTGAAGCATCACAGATCCATCATTTGCAGACCAGGTGGGCTTTCATTATCCTCTGCATCTCCTTATCTGACACTGGTCAGGTCCCTCTCCCACACCCTCTAAGGTTCTATCCCACTGTAATTCCCTCAGTGGGTCTTGGTACCTGCATGTTTCCGGGCCTCTCTCCATTCTGAAAATGAGCAGACAGAGTAGAGAGGTCAGTTCTCACATGGGGTGCAAGAAACAGGCAGAGGGGAGAGTAAAGGTTTTGACATTTTTGAGTGTCAGAGGTCCCTCAGAGATTTGATGAAAACCAGGGGGGTTCTCTATAAAATGCACCTCTCCCGAAGTCTGCAGGTAAGTTTCAGGGTTCCCATCTTTAAGGACCGATGAATCTCAGGGCACAAGAAATTTAAGGACTGTAAGGTACCACAGATGCCTTGATTTCTCTCACCTGCTTGTTTATATTTCCTTCTCCAGTCTGAAATATAAAACACAGAAAAGGCTCACATCACAGAACAAGGACCCATAGAAGAAAACTCTGAATAAGATTCTTCCCCAGTTTTTCCATAAAGTTTCTGTGACACACAAAACCAGAATGTTCTGTGGCTGATATAAGCCTGAAAAAAGGCTCAAGGCAATAGCCCAGGAGGTAGAGGGAGCTAGCATATTCACTCTTCCCCATGTTTGGTCAACACTCTCAGAAACCTAAATCTCCTTCTCCCACAAAAAGTACAAAAATACGCAGAGAATTTTAGGGATTCTGGGATTCAAACACCGTCATAAACACCAAATATCCAGGATAAATTCACTAGTAATGCATAGGAAGACAAAACAGCTTTCTCCTTGTTTTCCCCATTATAAAGTTGAGAGAGCACAGAAGTGGCTCTAAACATGGAACGGGAGGGACCTGAGAGAACTGGGTTTGAAAGCTCAGAACATAACAAGACACTTACCCAATTCTGTCTTGTTTTTATCTGAAACAGAAACACAACATTCAGTAGGGAACATAAGAAAGTGAAAGGTACAGGCACAGCCTTGGCCTCCTGCTTGGGGAGGACAAGCTCTTAGTGGAGAGTGAGAGCAACCTCAGAACTCCCCTTTGCGCCCACCCTCACCCTCTAATGAGTGTCTCTGTCCAGGACAAAATAAGAGATCAGAACATTCAGACTAAAAGGAGGGGTGACATCAGGGATGCAGTGGAGGTGGAGGGGGGGCATCAGGGAGAAGGTTGCTGGCATGAGGGAAGGGGTTAAGGCGCACATTCTGAGGGAGCAGCATCACCTACAAGGAGAAATTAGTTGTTTAGGTAAAAACTCTTTTACCTATTTAGGTAAAAGCTTATTGAAGCAGAATATTGTTTTATCTTGTCTTCACTTTTATTTCTTCTGATACAAAGTCTTTGCAACTACGTTGAAACTTTTTTTTTTTACTGGAGTTTTGAAATTTATGCCTGCCCTTCAGGTACTGAAAATCAGTCTTTCCCTAATTTCTGGACCTTCTGTGGGACAGGCAGAGCCTGGTAGGGCTGCTGTTTCCTACAGAAAACGCTTTGGGCCCATCCAAAGAGGGTGTGGACTGGGTCTCTTGGGGCTAAAAGAAAACACCATGCAGGCAGGTGGGAGCGTCCTGATTAAGCCTCACTGGGTGTGTGAATCAACCACAAACCCACATTTCTCATTCACTTACCCTGGGATTTGAAGAGGAAAATTCCTAGACTAGTGACACCAACACAGAGGACAAAGCAGAGTATTCCCAGTAAAATACACAGCAGTCGCCAGGGTGAGGGCTGGAAAAAAGTCTCTGAAAAACAGCCCATAGACCCCTCAGTCAGTTTTGAACAAAAACACAGTTGACTCCCAGTTAAGGAATCATCTCATACCACAAGATTAAAAAAAGACATTTTTCTGTATGTCTAAAGCATTGTATTTTTCATGACTCAGATGGAGTCTTGCTCCATCTGGATTTTATCTTTGTATATAAAATGATGTAAAGTTTGATTTCATTTTTTTTCTGAACAGATAACAACTGTGCCAAAACCATTATTTAACTGGACTCTCCTTCAAACACTATGACAGCAATGTTATAACACTGTCACTGTGGGTGTAGGTACAAGGCTTCTTTCAAGTTAGAACAAAGCAGGACACTTGATTGCCCTGAGGCAATGGGTGCACCTCCCGGAGGTATGCCCAGGAATGCCCAGGGGGTCATTGACTGATGTGCTTTGTGCCCCAGAGATTGACCAGTGAAACCCTTTGTTAATAAGATTGGAGCCATGGGTGGGGGTCAGGAGTATATCAGCAGGATTCACTCTCCCTAAAGTCCAAAATCCAGTTTTCAGTTGGACCAACCCTTTTCTCTGTTAATAAAAAGGCCAGGATCTTGCTCTTGAGCATGAACCTGCATTCACAGGTTGTGTTCCTGTCTTTATCTCTGCAGTGTTGCTGATGCAACATGTCACATTTCTATTCAGAAATGGACTGTTTTCTACTCTCTGTTTTGTGTCATTGTTCACTGATATGTCATGACTGATGTTATCATCTTGACTGACATATACTTTTGACTATATAATCACAGCTCTGGGGTATGTATTGATACATACTAGACTAAATGTCTCAATTTAACATTCTCAACAAATTGCTGAGTCACACAAATTTAGTTTTTCTGGTTCAAAACTATGTTGAGACTTTCAATAGAAAAATATTAAGATCAATTTTGGGAAATGACAACTTTAAAATTATACATCTTGTTACCCAAAAGAAGTTATATTATTCTTCTTATTTTAGTTGTTCTTGGTGTCCTTTAATATAAAGTTTTGTTATCTTTGGGAAAGTTTGGAAAAGAATTGGTAGAATTTATTCTTAACTATAAACTTTGTAGCTACTATATATGGCAGGTTTTGTGTGTGTATGTGTGCTGTGTGTGTTTTTTTTTTGTGTGTGCTGTGTGAAATTAATGTTGCTTATTAATTTTATAAACATATGAATTGTTATGTAAGCATGTAGATTTTTCTAGATTTTCATATTTTGTATGTCATTATATCCTCTCTGAAAGATGACAATTCTATTTATTCTTTCTAAATGTTTTGGCTACTTTATCATCTTCCTTTTTTTATTGTATGGCTAGTAATTGAATATAGTGTTGAACAGCACTGTTTTATATTCACTGTTATAAAGTTCACAATTATAAATGGCATACTACTAGATAAGATGCTTGCTGTAGGAATTTTTAGATAATATTTTTATGATATCAATTAGATTCTGTTCAATTTCTAGATTTAAAAAATGTTTTCCTCTATTTCTAGATTCCTGAATGTTGAAATTTATCTTATTTTTACTTAAAAGTATTGAGAAAATTATAATAACCATGTACTCAATTTTTTTTTGATGCAGTTGCATGATTTCTTTCTGTTCTAGTTTATTGTTTGCATATAGGAACAAAACAGACTTTAGTATGTTGACTTTGTAGTCTGTCACTCTACTGTATTATTTTTTTGTTTCTAGGTTTTTTTTTTTTAAATGTGGAGTCTATATATATCATCAAGTCATCTGCAAATTGTGGCAGTTTTGCATTCCTTTTATATCTTTCACTGGCCTAACTACTCTAGTGGGAACTTCCATAACATGGTGAATGATAGTGGTGAAACTGAGTATCTTTGTTTTACACCTGATTTTAGGAGGAAAAAACTTTCATTTCTCACCATTGTATATATCATGTTAGTTGTGGATTTGTCATTTTTGTTCTTTATTATGTCGAGGTATGTTTTTATCATAAATGTATGTTGAATCTTGTCAAAATCTTTCCTTCATCCATTGATATAACTATATGATTTTTATTTTTCTGTTTGTTGAAGTTAATTACATTCGTTAATTTGTGTATTTTGATATATCCTTACATCCCTCAAATCCCACTTGTTCATAGTGTGCGAACCTTTTTATTGAATTTGATTTGCTAAGATTTTCTTGAGGATTTCTGTGTCAATGTTCATCAGGAATACTGTTTTAAAGATTGCTTTTTTTGGTGATACTTTTGTTTACAGGGTAATGTTGGCTTCATAAAACATACTTCGAAAAATTCTCACTCTGGATCCCAGGAAAGTGTGGGCCTACTGCAAGGCTGTTGGACTTCACGGAGACCCTGTGCACTCCCTTTCAGAACTGAGTAAAGGCAGAGGGAGGGGTCCACTGTCAAGGTGAACAGTAGATTCCAAGAAAGAGTGGGTCTTCCTGCAAAGCTTTTGGTGGCCAGAGACCCTGCATCCTCATCTGGAACTGAGTGAAGGGAGAGGGAGGGCTCAGAAACAAAGGTTATGATACACATATAGGGAAAGAGACCAGCAGAATACAGAGACTCAGTGATCTTCAAGTATAGTGTGCATCAATTCATACACAGCATCAATGTCATTGTGAAATCTGGTGTGACAGCACCAGACTCAGTCTGGCCACCAGTTCCCAGAATACCAGTAGGACCACCCTGAAGAGATGCCTGCTTATACTAATGACACAGTGGCACAACATATTGGAAAAATCTGAAAACAAACAACAGGGAAAAATAAAAATAAGGAAGAAAATCATCCACCAGCCTCAACATCAATGGCATGGAAGAAATTCTATGCATGAAAAATAGAGAATTTAGAATCCTCGTGATTAAAAACATAAAAAGGACAAAAGGAAAAAGAATGAATACTTTGAGATGAATGACAATAAGGACACAGCTTTCCACATTGTATGGAACACAACAAAAGCAGTAATATGAGAAAATTTTATAGCAGTACAAACAACAAACAAACCCAAAAACAGTAAAAGGAAGTAAATAATAAAAATCAAGGCAGAAATAAATGAAATAGAAATTAAAAAACAACCAAAATGATCAATGAAACCAAATGTTGGTTCTTCAAAAACATAAACAAAATAGACAAACCTCTAGCTGAGCTCACAAAGAAAAAATGGAAGAAAAATACGGATAAATAGATCATAAACAAAAGAGAAGAAATTTCAACAAACTCAGGAGAAATCAAAAGATTATCACAGATTAGTATGACCATTTATATGCAAACAAGTTCAACAATCTAGAAGATATGGACAAACTTTTAGAATGATATAATCATCCAAAACTAGATAAAAAAGAAATAGAACACCTAAATGGACCAATTATAATTAAGTATTGAAATTGAAATAGTAATCAAAACCCTCCACTTAAAAATCAGCCAGCACCAGGCAGCTTCACAAATGAATTCTACCAAATGTTCAGAAATGAACTAGTGCCTATTCTATATAAAGTCTTTCCAAAAAATTGAAAAGGAAGGGATAATAACAAATATATTATATGAAGCCAACATTACACTAATACCAACTAAAAAAGACAACACAAAAAAGGAAAACTACACAGGAATGAACACTGATGTAAAAATCCTCTGCAAAATCCTTACCAACAGAATCCAACAATGCATCAAAAGGATAATACTCCCAAAAGTGGGATTTATTCCAGGGGCACAAGAATGGTTCAATATCAGAAAATCAATTAATGTGATCCAATAGATCAACAAAAAGAAAAATAAAAACCATATGATCATACCAATAGATGATGAGAAAATATTTGACAAAATTCAGTATCTGTTTATGATGTAGGCCCTTGAAATTCTCAACATAGAAAGACAAAGTTTTAACACCTTAAAAGTCATATATGAAAAACCCACCGCCAATATTATTCTCAATGATGAAAAGCTAAAAGCCTTAACTTTAAGATCAGGAACAAGACAAGAATGTCCTCTCTTGCCACTGATTTTCAATATAATAGCAGAAGTCCTAGTAAAGCAATAAGACAAGAGAAAGATATGCAAAGAATCCAAATAGGGAAAGAAGTAAAAATATCACTACTTGCAGATAATATGATAATATACATAGAGAACACTAAAAATTCCACAGAAAAACTAATTAAAATAATCAACCAGTTTAGTAAGTAGCAGGATACAAATCAACACACAAAAATCAGTAGCCTTCCTATAGGCAAACAATCAATCTGAAGAAGAAGTTAAGAAAACCAAGCCACGCACAATTGAAACAAACAAACAAATCAAATACCTGGGAATAAACCTAACAAAGGAGGTGACTTACCTATACAAAGAAAATTATAAAACACTGTTAAAAAAAAATAGAAGACAGAAAGAAATGGGATGATATCCCCTTCTCACAGATTGGAAGAATTAACATTATCAAAATGGCCATCCCACTAAAAGCAATTTACAGATTCAGTGCACTCTCCATAAAAATGTCAGTGACTTTCATGAAAGAAATAGAATAAATATTGATGAAATTCATATAGAGCCACAAAAAGCCTTGAATAACCAAAGCTCTCCTGCCGCAGACCAGCTGTGGCAACTAACCAGGGTCCCCACAGGATGAGACAGCATCAGCAATGAATGTATAGGGAAAGGGGAAAGGGGACAAGAAAACCCGGACACTTTCTATGGTGCCAACATCTTACATCTTCCTCTTACACTTCCACTGAGAGTCTCAGCAGTTCTTTATACTCTACACACAAGAAGCAAGAAAGCAGGGAAACATCATTTGTAACATTTTTTTAGGAAAAACAGGACTTTTAGGCCCCAGCCCTGTCCAAAAATATGTTTTTGAGACCAGCTGAACAACATTTGTTACATTTTCTTAGGACTGGTGCAAAACAACATGTATCCATCCATATACCAAACATTGAGGCAGATGTAATAACCCCCAGCTCCATCACAATCAACTAGCCCTTTCCACCACAGGCCCCAAGCAAAAAGGAAGTATTAAAATTAAACCCCAAACTATACCTATTCCTTACCATTCCATCCCCAAAAGGAGCAACCAACCCCAACCTATCCTGAACCCAATTGTTCATCATCAAAATTGCTCAGCAACCAGTTATTTTGTATGGTTAAACAGGCAATCTTAAAACTGCCCCCCTCCATGGGAAATTTCCAATTAGCACTTAATATGCCTTTACGAGATGGTGACAGTAATATCAGCCAAAACAGTGGAGATCGGGCAGGGGCCAGCTTTGGAGCTCCTGATTTTTCAGGGTTGTCCCTCATGCTGGACTCAGCAAGAGTAGCATGGCCCCCGGCACTCTCCTGATTAAAAAGAAAGAGAACGGAGGTATCACAGGCCCAAACTTCAAACTATACTAAAAAGCCATAATAATTAAGACATTATGGTACTGGAACAAAAACAGATACACAGACTAAAGGAATTGAATATAAAACTGAGAAATAAAGCCACATATATAGGGATAACTAATCTTCAACAAAGTAGCAAAGGATATGCAATGGAACAAGGAAAGTTTGTTCAATAAATGTTGCTGGGAAAACTGGACTACCACATGCAAAAGAATGAAACTACACGACTACCTCACACTGTACAGAAGAACCAACTCAAAACACATAAAACAATTGAACAGAAGACCTGAAACCATAAAATATATAGAAGAAAATACAGGCAAAACACTACATGACAAACAGTTAACATCTTTAAAGACTCATCCCCTAAAGCAAAGACAGTGAAGGAAAAGATAAACAGTTGGGATTACATCAAACTAAAAAGCATGTGTACAACAAAGGAGACATTAACCAAAGCAAAGAGATATCCCACTGATTGAAAGGAATTTTTTTCACTCCATGCAACTGATAAGAAATTGATCACAAAGCTCTAAAAGAACCCATATGACTCAACAAAAACAAAATAAACATTCAGTCAAAAAAATGTGCAGAAGAGCTAAAAAGGTGCTTTTCGAAAGAGGAAAGACAAATGGACAATAGGCCTATGAAAAAATGTTCAACATCACTTATAATCAGGGAAATGCAAATCAAAACCACAATGAGATACTACCTTACACCACTGAGATTAGTACATATTTAAAAATCTGGCAACAACAAATGTTGGCAAGGATGGGGAGAAAAAGGAACTACTGCTGGTGGGAATGCAAACTGATTCAACCACTATGAAAGCTGTGTGAACGTTCCTCAAACTACTCAAAACTGAGCTACCATATAATCCAGCAGCTGCACTCCTAGGGATCTATCCAAAAAACACGAAACATTAATACAAAAGGATACCTGTGCCCCTACATTTATTGCAGCACTATTTACAATAAGTAAAATATGGAAATAACCCAAATGCTCAAAAACAGATGACTGGGTCAAGAAGATGTGATATATATACACAATGAAATACTATTCACCATTCAAAAAAAGGTAAACTCATGCCATTTGCAGCAATATTGATAGAGCTGGAAAGGATTATGCTCAATGAAATAAGCCTGAAGGAAAAAGAAAAACAATGGATGGTTCCATTCATGGGATGAATTTAGGGGAACCAAATAGGGATCAAAAATAATAGTAAGTAAATAAACAAAATTAACAGGCACCTATAAGTCAGGGACATTATGCCGGGGAGGGGAGGAAGAAGAATCAAAATAGGGGAGGGAAGAGCACAAGGGACTATGGTGATGGTGCCTGGGTGAATTGGTGATGAAAATTTTACAGTGACTACATCTGAGAAGCAAGAGCAAACATTTTACAAAGATTAACAATAGTATAAAATATATATAAATAAATAAATCTAAAAAAAGAAATACTCCTACTTCTTTGTGTTTTTTTTTAATTTAATTTTATATTTGGAAGGGTTTGAGAAATTTATGTATCAATTCATTGTCAAAGCTTTGGTAGAAATCACTATCGAAACCACCTGGTCCTGAGATTTTGTTTTATGGGAGACTCGTTTACGGTTTCAGTTTCCTTGCTTATATTATTTCAAATTTTTCATTTCTTTATGATTCAGTCTTATGGAATTGTGTGATTCTAAGAATATGTTCATTTCTTCTAGATAGGTTGATATAAAGATGTTCACAGTGTTAGGGGGAAAGGTAGTCCTAAATGGATTATGGGTGTGTGGACTCCAACCCTCACTCCAGACCATCAGTGTTCCAGAGCCACAAATCCGATAAGATGATTATCGAAGAGTGGATCACTGGGACCTGAGGGTGGAGTTAAGCAGCCAGGCTGGCTATAAAACCAGAGGTAAGCTTGGGGTCCTTCCTCTTACTGAGGAGCCAGACCCCTTCCTTCGGAAGACATCTCTCTTCCTTCGGAGCCATCTCATTCGACTCGGAGCCATTCTCAACGTGCCATTGCTTAGATCTGGTAGAGTATTTGTGGATTTGTATCCCTCTCTTTTTCCTTTGGTGTTATTACTATTTTATTCCCCTTCTTTCATAAAATAAAACCCGTTAATAACTTTTGCCACGTGTACCTGGAGTTGGGACTTTTTAAGTCTTCTGAGTGCGTGGGTGGAGAACCCAGTGAGGGGAACCCATTTTATATTAGGGTTGTCCTGCAATAGCACTCTTTTATGATCATCTCTATTTCTGTGATTTTTTTTGTCACGTCGCTGTTATTTATAATTCTGCTTATTATAATTTTCTCCCTTTTGTTCTTTGGGAATATACGTTGAGATTTTTATATTTTGTTTATTTTTTCAAGGAAGTATCTATTGGCTTCATTGATCTTTACAGTGTCATTTGATTTCTATTTCATTTCTACCAACTATAAGTTTTATTATTTACTTCCTCCTCCTGGATTTGGTTTCATTGGTTCTTTTTCTAGTTTCATTACAGGTAAGGTTAGATCTTTGAGACTGTTCTTATTTCTAGATGTATGGCTGCATTAATATAAACTTCCTTCTGGGTGCTGCATTCACTCTGTCTCATAGGTTTAATTAGTCCATGTCTTTATATTTTTTCATTTGCAGGTAGTTTTTAGTTTCTCCTTTGACTTCCTCATTAATCTGATAGTCATTCAGTAAAATGTTGTTCAGTTACATGCATTTCAGATTTTTCATGATTGTTTTTGTTGGTTGATTTCTTTTGATGCCATTGTGATCATAAAAGACACTTGATATTATTTCAATCTTCTTGAATTTATTGATACTCTTTGTGACACAGTATGTGCTCTATCCTCAAAAATGTAGATAATCTCAGGAAATATTTTAAAATAATAGAATAATGTAAGCCCAAATATGTTATTAATCACAATCAACTAAAAGGACTTAATTGCCTGTTAAAATACATAGAATTAGAATAGATTAAAAATAACTCAACCATTGCAATTCATGGAATAAAAATGTAATTGAAATATTATTAGCTATGAGACTGTAATGGCAAACAATTCTGTTTCTACCTAATAAAATATTTATTATTTCATTTTTATACATGAGTAACTTTAGACTTTCAAAACTAACCACTGAAACTTGACTATACTACATAACAACCCTGTGGTTAAACCTCTTGTTTTCTCTCTGATTTATCAAGCACCCATTCTTCCCTCACTTACAACCTTCCCCACTCACCTGCTACCTGTACCCTGGATTCCACGCCTTGTCTCTCTTCAGTTTGCTGGATGGAACATGATATGATTCCAGAATTTTCCTTGACCATAAAAGTGGTCTCCACATCAAACAAGCCATGTACATCCGTGTTCACCTTTAAGTCTGAGGGTAAATCATGTCCCTTTGAACTTTTCCACTTCACTGTGGGTTGAGGGAACCAACCTGAAGACTTGCACTGCAGCTGGATGTTTTCACCAACATACCCCATGAAAGAAATGAGAAGAGCTGATCCAGGTGCTGGGAAGAAAACAGGGAAATGATGTTAAGAAAATATCATATATAATGACCACAGGTATTCTGAGCTAAATCCATGAAACTCATAGATGTAATACCCTGCCCCCCCAACCTTCCCTCTTCACTCTCTTTTTCACACATATATACAGTTATAAAAGTGCTATAAGCCCTTCCATGGTTTTTTGTTTAGTTAACATGATTTTAACACCTATGGAGAGTGTAACTGTTGGGGAAATCACATCTTGGAGGTGTCATTTGCACCCTGTAGTGAGATAAGTAGAAGATTTGTATGTAGAAGAGTTGGGCAAGGGAGAAGAATGACAGACAGAAGGTTAGATAGATAACATAGTACAGAAAACAAGCATGTCGTGATGTGTTTAATGACTTATACTGTGAACTGAATGACACAGTGTTATTCAGATAAGACATCTGTCTGGAAAGCAGGAATGTAGGGTCTCTGTACTAATTTAATTGGATAACATTGGACCTTAACATTGAACTTTCCAACCTCTAAAATTGCGAGAAAGAATTTCTGTCGCTTAATCCGCCCAGTTGATGGTTTTTGTAATAGCAGATTTAGCTGACTAAGACAACACACTAAGTATTTAGTATTCCGGACTGTGTTGTTCAAGAAAGGATGCAGGGTATGAGATATATCATAAGGAAGTACAGAGGCCGAATGTTAAATGAGTAAATTAACCGAAGGAATGTGGACTATTACACAAAGGAAGTGTAACTCTAAAGGACTCTTACTGATTTTCAGCCAGTGAGTTTAACCAGACCTGCAGATTAGAGAATTTTCCAAAGAATGACCAATATGCTACCACTGAATTTATTCAGATATGGGTAAAGAAGAGAAGGGGGAAAATTGCATGATAAAGGGAATACCAGCAGCAGAAGGTGTTTCAGTGTTTGATTCTAAAGCTTTAAGTGGAGACTGAAGAATGCTTAACCTGACCTCCTAATTTATTACTTGAGAAGTGAATGAGTGAATCCTATGTGGGTGATATCAATTTGATGATTTTTCTGACCTATCTTAACAGCTCCAAAAGGAAAATTCCTTCCACATGCTATACTCTGACATTTCCCAAGATCTGGATCAGTGCAAAAAAGTCTAATAAGTGACTCTTGAATGAATAAATAAAAACAGAGTGTGGCAAAGAGTGAAGAGGGGCGGTCGGGGATTATTACAACCTATGAGTGCTGTCAGCACTACAGAAAGGGGTTCAGATAAGATGTTGTAGAATTATGTCTCCCTTTTAATTTCACTAGTTTAAATTATAATAATAAATAGTCAATTCTAAGGGACTTTGAAATAGATTAACTAGGGCCCTAGGACTCGAAGAAAAACACAGCAGCACAAAATCTTATAATCTACTTTCTTATTTAGTAACAGAATGTCCTCCAGTGAGACTTAGTCTTCTCCTAGATCACTGACAATACCAGTGGTATGAGATGCCCAGTGGTATCTAAAATATGATTGAGGAGGAGACCCACTGACAAGATACTAGGTAAAAAGCTCTCTGTTTCTATGGGTCAGCCTCCCCTCTCTTACAAAGAGATATTATGGAGTCTAACTTTGGGGAGAACTTTCTACTCAAAAAAGTAGCACTATAACAGATCAATGGGACCCTCAGCATCACCAAATAAGCCATGCATATCAAATGTAAAGACTGAAAATTAAACTGTCCTTGGAGCACAACTGGCAAAGTAGTCCAGGGTCCTGAGTGCTGGGCTTAAAAAATATGATGGCTTAGTGGGCCTCCTTGGTGACACAAGGAGTTGAGCGCTGCACTGTGGGGCTTCCACAAGCCACTACAGCATGAATTTGATCTTTTGCCGCACCGCAGCTGGCAGGAGCAGTGGTGTTTTGCTTCAAGTTAGTTGTGGCAGTCACTCCTCAGAGACCTTTTATGTAGCAGTTTACTGCCTGGATCATGGAATGGACCAATTGGGTATGAGCTGTGAGCTGATTGATGCTTTGTGGCCAGGACTCCACCTCTCACCACAAGTCAGTGGTGGCAGAGCACTCTTATATAAAGTGCACATCCTGGATTATGGAACAGACCAATCAGGTGCAGGATTGAAAAATGGTCCAATCAGACTGTGGCGGGGGGCACCCTGAAAGTGGATATAAGCCAGGGTCAGCAGGAGCCTGGGATCATGGGACACACAGACACATGGACACGCAGACTCACACGAACATACACAGATAAATGGAGAAGAGTATGGAGAAGCAGCAGCCCAGAGGAAGAAGAGGTCCAGAGGAGTGACAGCCCTGCAGAGGAAGAGGAGAGCCCTGAAGAGAAGTTGGTTCCAGCCTATGAAGAAAGGAGGGAAGCATTCAGCAGCTGCCCTCTGAGGAGGGAAGAGAGGCTGAAGGACTCTGCCAAAGACTGTGCCTCGGTCCTGTCTCTGACATTGGCTGAAAAAATCACCAGGGCAGAGCACCGAAGGCCCTGGGCCTGGTGTCTCAAAGAACTGTTCATTCTTGGTGTAACACAATGACACACAAGAAACTCTGGGTGTCTTTGACACCACCTCTGCAGGACCACCTCTGCTACTGGCCAGTGCTGCCCAGCACTCCTGGTGAGCAGTCAAGTCATCACTGACACTATCAGGATGAAGCAGCCAGCCTCTTGTGGATATGTGAGCGCTTTTGTTCCCCCTGTTTATAAATAAACCCCATGGTTGTTGTTCCTGGAGCCTGAGGTCTCCTGTAATTGTGTGCACAGGTGAGAACCCATAGACAGTGATCTGTATCGGGCACTATCCTCTGTTAGGCTATAGCCCCTATTGTTATAGCCCTTGATTTTTGTTTGTGGCATTTTAGCCTTTGGGGACTTTTGGGGGCTCTTTGGCTTCAGAGCCCTCTCTATCCCTGTTTCAGATCCCTGGCGAGGGAGGGGAACCACATGGCACAGCAAAACTCTCCTGCCTTGCCCGCTGTTCCCCTCAGCACTGTTTCAGTTGATCTGCCTGTTCTACTGCCCACTCTGTCTCTGGTGAATCCTCTTACCCCCTGTGCCTCTGACCTGTATCCCAGCTCTTATATGCATAAATAAATAAAAAATCTTTTAAAAATATGATGGCTTAGTAAAATAGAAATTATAAAAGACATCCAGGCTCTCTTAGCATAATAGATAAAATCCTAGAATTTATTTCTTTTTAAATACTTTAAATAAAATACTTACAGATGGGCTCAGTACTAAAGTGGAGATGAAAGAAGATAAATCAGTGAACTTGAGGATACATTAATGGAACTTACTAAACCTGAACAGCAGAAAGAAAATAGTTACGCTGAAGTATGCACCCCTAAGTTATAAAAGAATTGTCAACAGGGAATCCACTAACTGGAAAGATAACTTGTCAAAAATTAAGACATTTTTTGAAAGAAGGAATGCTAGAGAATTTGTTGCTATCCTATCTAGCTTTAAAAAAATAGCTAAAGAAAATTCAACAGAAAAAATCATAAAATCTTGGAATGTCAGGAAGGAAGGAAAAGACAATTAATAGAAAAATAAAATAGACTATCATCCTGTGCTTTGAAAACTCAATTTCATAGAAAAAATTGTAACATTATTGACGTGAACTTTCAACAGAATGTATTTCACAAATGGGGAGGGAAAGGTATCTGAGTAAGGTTTCCATGATGAAAAAACAATGAACTTAAAAAATAATTACCGTATAAATGGTGACATAAATGTAAAATGGGGAACTGAATACTGCCCTTGAGGCAGGACTCCCTAAATTATTAAACCCAGCCCTGCTGAGAGGTGTGCATGCAGTTTGCCTTTGGCCAAATTGAGACCGGTTACAGCCATATTCCTTGGAGCCCTTTGGCCCAGGAGTCTGCCCTGACATCAATGCAGGTCCAATCTTTCCCCCTTTTATATTAGGCTCCAGAGTCTTGAAAATGGGTCAATTTTATTGGAGCTTGACCAGCACTAATCAAACTGCTAGGATTGGAGCTTCCCCAGATTCTGTTGGTTAGTTATAAAGTCCAACTTGGCTCTGAGTGTTCAATTATGCAAATAGCTGGGATTATAAGTGAATCAATCTAATTGGTGCTCCCATAGGTGCCAATCAACTAAAGGACCAATTAGTTTCAAAAGGTGGGCATCTTGGAGAGTATTTAAGGCAGGCTCCAACTAACCTGAGGGATACTTAAAGAGAAAGACTTGAAAAAAAGCTTGAAGAAGAAGTTGGAGAAGCAGTCAGATTCGTTCAAAAGACCTTTATTGAGCGATAAAACTGAACCCTATCTGTTGGCACCAAGCCTTGTTAGACCAGATCTTTGACTCTGCCTTCAACATTGCTTGCTAAATGACCATTGGCCCTAAAAGAGCTGACTGCTATTGGCTTCATGCCTAACATAGTTATACCACCGGTCTTTTCCGGTGCATAGCACCACTCCCTCTTGTTGCCCTTGGGTGCTGTCCAGTCTGGTTTTCAGTGCAGCACAACCTGGCCTTTGGTGTTTTGGGGTTTTTTTTTTTTTCACTTTTTTTATTTTTATATATTTGACATCAATTGTAATCCCCATGTATTCCCCATCACCATATCACCAGTGCACCATCACCTCAGTCCCCCATGCTCCCATCTGC
>JAGFMF010011585.1:59804-97418 GCA_019455555.1 Galemys pyrenaicus | reverse complement strand
TTGCATTCCCACCAGCAGTGTAGTAAGGTTCCTTTTTCTCCACAACCTCGCCAGCATTTATTGTTGTTGGTTTTTTTGATATATGCCATTCTTACTGGTATAAGGTGGTACCTCATTGTGGTTTTAATTTGCAATTCCCTAATTATGAGAGATGTTGAACATCTTTTCATATGCCTGTTGGCCATTTGGTGAAATGTCTTTTAAGTTCTCCTGCCCATTTTTTGATTGGGTCACTTACTTTGACTTTCTTGAGTCTTGTGAGTTCTTTGTATATCTTTGTGATCAGACCCTTGTCTGTTGTGTGGAGTGCAAAGATTTTTTTCCCATTGTTTCCTTTGCTGTACAGAAGCTTTTTATCTTGATGTAGTCCCACCTGTTTATCTTCTGTCTCAATTTTATTGCTTTGGGGACTGCCACATCGAAGGCACTGATGAGATATATGTTTTGCAGTGTTTTACCTATGTTTTCCTCTATGTATTTTATAGTTTCGGGTCTTACATTTAGGTCCTTTATCCATTTTGAGTTGATTTTCGTACATGGTATGAGATAGTGATGCAATTTCATTCTTTTACATATGGTGGACCAATTTCTTACTGGCACTTCTTACTGGCATTCTTACTGTGCCATATTATTGCCACAATGCCACTAAGAATGGCATTGTGGTTTTAATTTGCATTTCCTTGATTATGAGGAATGTTGAATATTTTTTCATATGCCTGTTGGCCATTTGCATTTCTTCTTTGGAGAAGTGTCTTTTAAGTTCCTCTGCCCATTTTTTAAATTAATTAATTAATTAATTAATTAATTTTTAGTTGTGTGAGTTCTTTGTATGTTTTTGTGATAAGTCCCTTATCAGTTGTATGAAGTACAAATATTTTTTTCCAGTCAGTGGGGTATCTTTGTTTTCAATAATGTCTCTTTCGCTGTATAGAAGCTCTTTAACTTGATGTAGTCCCAGCTGTCTACCTTTTCATTCACTTTCTTTGCCTTAGGTGATTCTTTAATCCACTTTGTGTTGTTTTTTTGTGCATGTTGTGAGGTAGTAGTCTAGCTTCACCTTTTTGCATGTGGCAGTCCAGTTTTCCCAGCACCATTTATTAAACTAACTGTCCTTGTTCTATTGCGTATCCTTTGCTCCTTTGTCCAATATTAGTTGTCCATAGGCCTGTGAGTTTGTTTCTGGGGTTTCTATTAGATTCCATTGGTCTATGTGTCTGATTTTGTTCCAATACTGTTAGGAGGAAGGGTAGTCCTGAATGGATTACATAGACAGGTTTGTGGACTCCAACCCCCACTCCAGACCACCAGTGTTCCAAAACCACAAATCCTATAAGGTGATTATCGAAGAGTGGATCACTGGGAGCTGAGGGTGGAGTTAAGCAGCCAGGCTGGCTACAAAACCAGAGAGGGGAGCCTTGGGCTCTCTCTTTGGAGCCATCTCACTTGATTCAGAGCCAGCTCTCAACATGCCATTGCATTCCAGCTCAGAAGATCTGGTAGGATATTTATGGATTTGTATCCCTCTCTTCTCATTGTGATATTTCTACTTTGTTCCCCTCCTTTTGTAAAATAAAACCCTTTAATAACTTTTGTTGCATGTGCCTGAATTTGAGGCTTATTTTAAAAGTCTTCTGAGTGTGCGGGTGAGGACCCAGTGAGGGAAACCCATTTTATATTAGGGTTGCCCTGTAACAGTACCAAGCTGCTTTAATTATTATGGCTTTTAGTATAAAGTGTGGGAGTGTAATGCTTCCATTCCCCTTCTTTTTGGTCAGAAGAGTTTGGCTATTCAAGGTTTTTTTGTGGCTCTATATAAATTTCATTAATATTTGTCCTCTTTCTTTGAAGAATGTCATTGAAATGTTTATTGGAATAACACTGAATCTTTCAATTGCTTTTGGTAGGATGGTCATTTTGATAAAGTTAATTCTTCCGATCCATGCACAGGGGATGTCTTTCCATTTCTTTGTGTCTTCTATTTCTTTTATAATTTTTTATAGAATTTTTTGGTTTCAATTATAACACTAGGGAAATGCTGAAGCTCTTGGACTTGTTAGCCTGTCCAGCCTGAAGGTCACCCAGCCTACTGTTGGGATGAATTTCAAAACACCACGTGGAATCCTGTGATTCTTCTGTTGTCAGATTTTCAATAAACTTTAGACAAAACAAAAACAAAGTAAATGTCTTTAATATACATGTTCCTCTGATGAACAAAAACTCCACACAAGATGTTAGGAAGATACATGGCCTAAAGACAGGTCAGACAGTCTCCAGATAGGTCATTAGAAGAAAAAACAACTTACTCTATCAGATACTACTTTTCCTACAAAATCAAAGCTAAAGCAAACCACTAAAATCCAGTCCTGGGGATGTCTGTGTATAGGACTCTCTGCTTGTGTTTATGGACCTTATAAACTGGTGTAACACTTCTTGAGAGACTTAGAAATGTGATCCCTTAATTTTTATTATTCTTAGATTTAATTCTTAAATAGTATGTCTTCATGTTTCACAATACAAGGAACATATGGAAATGCACCGAAAATTGTCCTTCCCACCCAAGTACCTTCCCAAAGACAGTTGATGTTAGTAGTTTCTGGTGCCAACTTTCAGAAATGTTTTTAACATACATAAATATATACATGCTTTTTTTCATCCTTTAGTATATTATGACTTAGAGCATTGTTTTCTTTGTATCTTACAGTTTCTTGTATCATTTTATAAAGAATCCCCTTTTTCTTTTCTATGGTCAAATATTTGTCTATTGAATGGTGTGATGGTTTGTATCATGTCCCCTCAAACATCCATATGTAGCATTCCTAACTCTAAGTGTCTCAGAATGTGATCTCATTTGGAAATTGGATTAGTAAAAAAAATGAGTCATGCTGGAGTAGGCTGATAATCCAATATAACTGGTTTTCTTATTAAAAAGGGAAAAATTAGACAGTAAGAATGTTATGTGAAGATGAACGTAGAGAATGGGGTGATATATCAAGCCAAGGAACACCAAATATTTCCAGCAAACCATCAGCAATTAGGCAAGAGGCAGGTAACAGATTTTCTCTCAAATCCCTCAGAACTAACCAACCCTGCTGATGCCTTGATCTTGGATCTGTAGCCTGCACAGACACTAATTATCTTTTGTTTAAAACACTTGGGTGGGAATGCATTATTAGTCCAACCACTATGGAAAGCTGTATGGAGGCTCCTCAGTCTACAAAAAATACAGCTACATATGACCCAGCAATTCCACTCCTAGGGATCTATCCAAAGGACACAAAAAACACTGATTCAAAAGAATACCTGTACCCCTATGTTTATTGGAGCTCTATTTATAATTGGTAAGACTTGGAAACAACCAAAATGCCCAAAAGTAGATGATTGGATCAAGAAGAGGGGGTACCTATACCGTGTGGAATACTATTCAGCAATCAAAAAGTTTAACTAGAGTCATTTTTAGAAACCTGGATGGAGCTAGAAGGAATTATGCTCAGTGAAATAAGTCAGAAGACAAGAGAAAACTATGAAATGGTTTCACTTTTAGGAGGAATGAAAAGGAACAAAAAAAGGGGGCTCAAGGAAAAGAGCAATTACAATAAAAAGCAAACAAACAGACAAACAAAAAACACAAGAACAAAAGGACAAAGATAAATCAAATGAATCTTCCTGGCAGGGGTACTGGGATGAAGATAGAAGGAGCACAAGGGACAGAGGTGACCGTGCATGGGTGAAATGGTGGTCAGAATTCCCTGGGGATTACAATCGATGTCAAATATAGTTAATAAATTTAAATTAAAAAAAAGATAGAGCAATAATGGGCTTTCCTATTCACTGACATTTTTTAATTAAAAAACTTAAAACTACTTTGAACTTTTAGGTTTTTTTCCTGTCTTTTACTTTCATAAAATGCTGCAATGAATAACTTTCTCATATATCATTTCAAGAGTTTATGGCTACACCCATTCTATAGCAGAATTGCTGCAGCAGTAATGTGTGTGCTCAGGGGAGCCTGCACTCTGCCAGCAGCGCAGGGGGCTCCCCTGTGCTCACCATAGTGTCAGATCAGACTACTTGATCTTTATAATCCAGATAAGAGAAATTATATCTCTGTGCAGTAAGGATTTGAATTTTTTATCATGAGTCATTTGTATTCTTTTCTGTGAATCCGTTTTCCGGTTGAACTGTTGGACTTATCAGCTGGGAGGATCTTCTTCTACCCTTCGTGGTATTAGAAGCAAATGTTTGTCTCAGTCATCTGATTTTTCACTTTTATTTTGGTGGTCTTGGAACAAAAGACATTATTTTTATGTATTTGAATTGATGATTATTTGTATAGTATCTGAATTTTATGTTATAGCATAAATAAAGATGAAATTACCTATATTGTTTTTCTAGTACTTATATCAGGTAATAGCAATGCTACCAGAATTTGGGGTCTGGCTCCTCACTACTTATAAGTCCAAATTTGAGAGACAAAAACCAATGAAGGAAACCAAGTTTAATCAGGTGCCAGCAAACCTGAGGACACAGTGGATTTCTGTTTCAAAGATCATCTCTCTGAACTGGGGACACAGAGGCTTAGATGAGGTAGATTATGGAAGGGTAGAGGCTAAAGGATCTGCATCAGTGAGACTTCAGAGAAATGCACAGGGTCTTCCAGGAACTATATTTATACCCCTTTTTCTTCAAAGTTTGGTTCTAACTGGATCTGGAGGGGACGCCTTTTAATATAGTAGTGAAGTTGTGGTTTACCCCTTGTCATATTTCTACTTCCTTCTTGGTTGCAGCCAGTTTGCCTGTTTTCTGCCTTTGTCAGCAAGACAAGACAAGAAGGAGCAGAGTAAGATGAGCTGGGAATGAACAAGGAATTATGGCTACCACATTGGTGACAATTCCCTACCTAATCTATAGCCTGCTCCTCATTCTTGAGGGACAATGGGCAAAGGCCTAACTTCTGGAACTAGTTCCTGCTGAAATAGGGGAAGACTTTGAGGGACCCAGAGAGGAGCAGAATATTTTCCTAAATAGCTTGAGATATCCCCAATTGCTTATTAAAATGATTAAATTGCAATTACTTGGAAGTTTCGCTATCTCCAGTATTTTGGAAACAATGGGAACTAAGAAATTTAGGAGACAAGGGCCAAAGATCAAAAGAAGCCAAAAAAAAAAACACCATAGTATAGTAAGTGACCATGGAACCGAGTAATGATCCCAGGCACCCAAACTAGTTAGAGAAGACTTTATCTATAATGGCGTCCAGGGCCAGGATCCATATTCTTCCAGGAGCCCCACCTCTGGGAAGCCCCTTCTTTCTCTGCATTTTCAGTCAGCCTTGGATTACAGCTCAAGATTATTGTTATTACTCCATCTGTAAGCACAAAACTAGGATAGAAAGGTAAATCTTGTTCTTTCTTCCCTTTTGTGCACTTTAAGGTGTGAAAGCAATTTAACTCTTTAGCCTCAGTTACAGCAGAAGTGGTAGTTTTGTAATATTTTTATAGATGGCTAAAGTGGGCACAATTCCCACTAAAATCTTGATGCATCTGGAGTTTATCCTTAAATCAGGAGAAATGTATCAGTCTGACACAGAGCCTTTCCATCTATGTGAATGTTGCATCCAAGAATATTTCCAGAAATTAGTTCATCTTCTGTGACACCTGGAACATTGTAACTCTTCTTCATAGAGGTATGTGTGTCTTAATCCCTGGGTACTTTGGTATTTCATTTGTTTCTATTGTAAATGTAATTTTTTTCTTTCATTATTCTAATTGTAGTTGTACATAATAAAGCTATTGATTTCTGCAAGTTAAATTTGATACCACACCATATATAGAATTCTCATGTTACTATGGTTTTAAGATGTATCTCTTGAGTTTTCCAGGAAAAAAAATCTACAAATAGGAAAATTATACTCCTGCTTTCCAGTTTTTATATCCTACTTTCTTTTTCCTCACCCAGTTGCAACGGGAAAGTTGCAGTTGTGGGTAATATTCTTGTCTAGTTCTTTACTCAATTGCTTCCAATATTTCTTGACTCTTGTCAAGTATTCCATTGATAATACAGAAAAAGCTTGTGCACACTGCTATTACTACAGTAATGATTTATAACTAAAAAGAAAAGAGACAACCTAAATGAACTCCAATGATTAACAACAGAAGAGGTAAGGAGAATGTAGTTACAAAAAAATGACAACATGAAAAGTGACCAGGTACAATATTAATTATAAATGTTATATTGAGCACTGTAGATATACAGTTATTACAACCACTGAAAATAATCCTTTGATGACAGAAAAAGATGGAAGTTTATTAAGACGTTAACAGTAATGTCACTATGTAAAAGGATTACAAGTGATCGCTTTTCCTCATTTTTCTTTTTTCCTAATTTTATACAATGAACTGATATTTTGCAACAACTGGAAGGGGATTTATACTTTTAAGTTCTGTGATCAAGTTCAATTAAAAGTGGAGCTGGTATTAAGTCCCATTGGACATTAATGTCCTTGAACCACTCCAAAGGGGGCAGAGGAACTCCAAAGCAAGAGCAAATACAGGACAATGTTGTCTGTGCACTTCTTGTCTTTTAGAGTAATACCTAGGAGTAGAATCTAGTAATGTAATGGCAACCATGTATGTGACTTCTGATTTTCTGGTAGGCACATATAAAGTAAAAAGAAAAGGATGAAATTCATTTTAATGATATATTTAACTCAATAGGGCCAAAATATATTTTAGCATCTAATCAACATAAAAATTATTTCACATTTTCTTTTTCTACTCTTAGAAATCCATTGTAGATTTTATATTCACAGCACATCTCAATTCAGACTAGCCTCACAGCATGTGTGACAGTCATATGTGCATAGTGGTTGCCACAAGGACAGTGACCAGTTCTGGACAGTGCAAGTCTACACAGTGCTCTGGTTATCCAGAAGAGACGGGTGTTGGAAAAGTGTGTGTATGTGTGTGTACACAAGTTTCATGGAAGAAAATCATCATCTAAAATAAAAATTGCCTGAATTAAAACTATTTACATGAGCCTCCAACAATTCATTCCTCACACATTACCTTTCATCTGCAAAGCCTCCCAATCTATATACATAAATATTTTTCCATCTCGCAGCCTAGCAGGAAGAAGATCATCTGCGACAGGCGGAAGAATGGACTAACACTGCAACTTTCAACCTGTAGTGTTAATTCTTTTGGAGACTGTTAAGACTGTTCAAAGCACCTTTTAGGGCTTCAGTGGCTAACAAAATGGCCCTCCACCACATGTGACTACACAAATTAAATGTAATTAAAAATTTACTCCCTCAGTCTCACTAGCCTTTCCATGTACTTAGGAACTACAGATGCCTAGGCTACCATTTGGCCAGGCTGTAGGGATATCCATTCCCAATCCTCAACATGTGCATATGTGATTTCATGCAAAACTACATGGTCTGAGAGAGTTTCCGGGTCTGCTCCTTCCAAGGGTCCCCTGCTGCCCAAGTGTGCTCTATCAGAGAGCCCACCTTGCCCTGATCCAGACACAGGCAAAGGAGTATGGAATTCTCTTGGAACCGAATGCAGTTAAGGATACACTGCTACAAGGAAATCCCTCCTGTTCTATTTACCAGCACCTACATTTGTAAAAAGTGAAAATAGGTGTAGAGGTGATACCAAACACTGGCTCACTGCAGAACAAGCAAAATACACTCCAGTGATTCATATGCATAACTTAAACTTTTTTTAAAGCCATTTTATCAAAAATTGTTTTTCACTTTTTGTCTAACAAGTAGTAAAATGATGCCACGCACACAGAGCTAATAATCTACAAAATAATTAACACGAATGAGGAAAAATTGTAACCTAATTTTATTACAGAGATGTATACTATGCTAAACATAAATTTTGAAGCATGAAATAATTTAAAATAGGACAACATTAGAGGAGGTGAGTAAAATGAAAAGATTTTAAGTTGGGATAAAAATCCCGTGAAGGACATAAAAATCATGAAGGTTACGGTGCCGCTACAGTCAGCTGGTGAGATTAAGATATGAGTAATAGAAAAACCGGAAAAGTAGTACAATTCTCTGTTAAAAGTGGATGGTACACTGATTCAAAAGAATACCTGCACCCCTCTGTTTATAGCAGCACTCTTTGCAATAGGTAAGACAACCTAAATGCAAAAAACAGATGAGTGGATCGAGAAGCTATGATACATACACACGATGGAATACTATTCAGCAATCAAAAAAGAAAAACTAGACGCATTCATAGGAACATGGATGGAACTGGAAGGGATTATGCTCAGTGAAGTCAGAAGGCAAAAGAAAAATACCAGAGGGTTCTTTCCCTAGGAGGAATATAAGGGAACCAAATAAGGATCAAGGAAAGGAATAAGAACAACAACAATAATAACAACAATAAAGACACAAAAACCAAAAATGAAAAGACAAGGACAAATTGGGGACACTTGGTGGGGAGGGAAGAGGGGGAGGGTTGAGGGCAGAAGGGAGCATGGGGGACTGAGGTGATGGTGCACTGGTGATATGGTGATGGGGAATACATGGGGATTACAATTGATGTCAAATATATATATAAATAAAAAAGTTAATATTAAAAAAAAGTGGATGGTAAATCGTCTTGGACTTGAGTTCACTGGCTAACGCAGTTTTGTACTTTTAAATGCCAATTATCAGTGTGTGCCAATTATTTAAACTTAAGTTGCAGAATATTTAGATGTTCCTTCTAAATAAGGTTAGCTTTATAAAGTCATTTCAGCTCGGAGGTTCGCGAGCCTCGCAGACGCGAGTGGGGGTCACTTACCCACCCGCGCCCGCGCTGAGTCGAAGCAGGTTCCCGGAGCTGGCGGCGAGGGCGCTCGGTAAACAGCCGAAGGCACGACCGGGGCTGCCCTCAGGGGCTTCTCCGCAGGCGACTCCACGCCCACCCGCTCCGGGAGACTGACCCACCCCAGCGCCCGCGCTCCCCTCCGCTGCTCGCCTCCCTGCTTGGGCGCTCCCGCACCCTCACTTTCTAGTAAGTACTGTTCTCAAATACGTAGGTGGTCAGGAGTTTATTTTACCGAGTCACTTGTTTGCTTTATACTTTTCAACACCACCCTCCCCCGCCCCAGCTAAAGTCCACAAAACTGGAAGCCCTGTCACTCGTTTCCGCGATGCGCCAGCAGCCGGCACCACACGGGGGCGTCCCCACAGTAACGGAACTACTCTCCCTCCGGCCGACGTCCTCCGCGCGCTCTCAAGTCACGTGCCCGAACGAGGGCGGATCATCGAGTCTGTCCTCCAGCCTCCCAGAGAGGACTTGGAAGTGCCCCGGAGCCGGAGCGGGTCCTTCCGGGCGGGACGTCTGCGCTTTTGTCCCGCCGGCGGCCCGGCTCCCGCGGCGCCGCCACAGCCAGTACGTGAGTCCGTGGCCGCCCGCGCGCCCGCCCCCCCACCCCCGCCTTCGCCTGCCACGCCCTCCCCTCATTGACCGGGTCCCGGCTGCCCCTGGGGTCACGGGCGGGATTTGGGAGGGAGCTTCGCTCTTCCCCCATGTGCGTTTTTGGGGGTGCGTTCCAGGGGAGGGGAGGGGAGACCTTGCGCTGGCCTAGGTGTGTAGGGCGCGCCCCTCGAACACACTGGGCCCCAGCTGCGGCCGTCGGGGCGGGCCAAGGTGGGGTCGGGGGTTGCCCGGGGTCCGGAGAAGTTCTGGGGCCTCTTTCCAGTGTTAAATATTCGCTGCTGTCCTAAAAATTAACGTTTTGAAATAACGCCCCCAGCATGTACCCATTGCGGTTAAATTTGGCCTTGGAACTTGACAGTGAATACAGACGTTAAAGGGACTCCTAGAGATGATCTCATTCGACCACCTCTTCCCAGTTTTTGTTATTTTTGTTTGTTTTGTTTTTTCTTTGATGGGGAGGAATGCTGAGACTCCCGCCTCAGGTGTGGATTCAGCCCTAGGGAGGTGCTTCCTGGCCTTGCCCTGGGGAAGATCACCTGTCTGCAGACGGGCCTGCGCCAGGAGGAGGCAGCTGCCACGAGCCGGCGCTAAAAAGCTGTCTTGAAATTCACTAGGGAGAAGATTCGGGGAGACTTCCTGACCCCGACAGGCTGCGGGAACCCTGGAGTGGGACTATGAAAGATAAATAGGGAATCATGAGGCTGGGCGTCCTTCTTAAGTTTGGACTGGGGGTTCACCAGGGTATTCTTTTTCGAAAGCGGTATGTGTGTTGGTGGGGGCGTGTTTAATATGGTTTTGAATAAGTAATATATTCAAATATTTAAAATATAAAGTTATATTTGCTCCCACTCTGCCAGCCATCTTCCTAGGTCCAACTCCCTTACATAATAACCACTTCTGTTAGTTTATTTGAATGTGTCCTTCCAGAGTTTGCTTATGCAAATACTGGCAAATAAGAATATTGTTATTTACGCCCACACCCCATTTTTTTTTTTTAATGCAGGTGGTAACTAAATGTTCTGCCCTTTCTTTCCACTTCAGTGGAACACAAATATCTTCAACAAAATTGTGGTACAGGATTTGTTACAGGGCAGGGAGAGGAGCACCCCAGAACCCCCAAGCCTGCCCTCTCTGAATGGGTTCTGCCATCCGCTGCATTAAGACAAACATATAAAACCTTTAATGGAAAGGAACTTTAATACAACTAGGGTACAATAAAGAAAGAACAAAGAATATAGTTACTAAGTTAAGCATCCAAAGTTACCCATCTCCTTGAGGGTAAAAGNNNAGCCAAATAGGATTAGCCCAAAGCAAGGCCCAAAAACCTGCCACACATCTAAAGGACCTTTCAGTAGAGACCCATAGAAAAGGGTCAGAAAGAGTCAGACAAATCTGGTAGGAAAAAAAAGCAAAATCAAGATGAAAACTGCCATTGTGAACCTCCCCACGGGTCTCTCACCCACATCTCTTCCAACCAGTCCAAGACCAAAAAGGAAGCACAGTTTCTTCACATGTCCCTCTGCTCCACGTGCTTCCTCCAGGTCTCCTTGCTGTTCTACATCTTCCTTCCTTCCTTTCTTCTCTCTGCAGAAATCTTATTTTCTTCCTCAGCTCCACCCACTTAGGGCCGAACCAGGATTTTGGAACTTCCCCTTTTCCTGGGACCACCCTGTTACAGATTGACAGGTCTTTGGATGTTCCAAACATGTTTTAGCTATATTTAGGGAATTTGGGTTGGTCGCAATTTTGTCTTATTTGACTGGTGCACTTGATGTTATACTTGGGTATATCTGAGCAAATATTTTTATTTTTTTAAATGAGGTTAGGTAGACTTTAAAAAAAAATTTTAAGATTTATTTATGTATGGAAGAGCTGGGGTACAGCTAGAGTGCAAAACGTGAGAGGATTCGTCAGAGACAGAGTAGGGAGCAGAATAGGCAGATCAACTAAAATACACTGCTGAGGGGAGCAGTGGCTGGGGAATTGCTTCACAGTGCCGAGTTCAACCTGCTATACCACCAGGGAGGCCCATGAGCAAGGATTTGTAAAAATGTGATTAATTAAAATAATTTTTGGTTTCCATTACTTCAGTCACTGATAGATTACTAAATATGCCAAGTCATTACATTAAGTTTTTGATGAACAAATAAAATTACTCTATCCCAAGACTTTACTCATCCCCAGGATGATTAGAAATACCAGGTATGAGAATTTTTTTTCTTTTTTTACTTTAAGGAAAAGTCACCTCTAATCCTTATTTCTGCCTTTAAGCAATAGAACCAACTAATATTCATCATTTACAAGTCTCATAAAGAATAAAGCAAAAACTATATATTTACCCCATCTGCTTATCACTTCCCTCACTTTTCCCTTATTTCATCTTTCAGCATTTTCTCACTTCCTAGGTTCTTTTTCTTCTGAGTCAGTGAGCATTTAGGGCTCACATTCCCTCTTGTTTTTCTTTCTCTGCTCATTTCCAAGTCTAATATATCCAGTTACCTAAGGGAAAGAAGTTGACCCCCAATAGTAAGACTTGGGTTGATACTTAAAAACACCAAAGTTAACAACTAATGAGAAATTTTCAGTCAAAGTGAGCAATAATTCCTCTCTTCTGGGTTGTCAAGTTTGGTTGAAAAATAACTCTAGGCAGAAGTAAGGACAGATTCTCACTATTTGCATCATCTTTTCTAGGCATCGGTAGAGCAAACACAGAGGTGGTGGGTCAAAACTTTTCTGTCCCTCTCTAATACAGATGTTGTGCTTTTGGAGTTACTATTTTCTGGTGGAATGTGAGGCACAAGATATGCCTGCTGCAGCAGCCTTCTTGATTAGGTTCCTAATGAATTCTTCCCATACTCCAGGACCCAGTTCTCCACTCAATTCATTGAGCCTCTGCATTTAGTGTGAGTGATCTTCTTTTAATTTTTTTATTATGAAAATTTAAACATACCGGAAAGTAGAACAGCCTCAGAAATAACATCCTGGAATGCATCTTCATTGTTTATTAGGTTAGTTTAAGACTTTGTTACATTTTCTTCATTGCTTTACATATTAAGGGCTGTCTTGGATGCTACCAACTATGCTTACCAACATATACCCTCACTCAGATTCAACATCTCATGCAACCAGTCAAATTTAACAAGATTCTGCTATATTTGTGTTACCTTTCCCTTTTATTTTGTTATTGTTCGGAGTATTCTGAACAATATTCTAAACATCATGCCATTTCACCCTAGCATTTGTCAGTCTACCAAAAAAAAAAGACACTTAGAACCACAACGCCATTCTCACATCATCCCAAGTTAACTCTGATTCTTTGGTATTATCTAACAAGTTGGCAAACTACTGGGCCTGTGGTCTGCTACCTAAGAATGTTTAATTGTTGCTGTTTTATATTAAGGGATGTAAAAAAGAAAATGAAAAACAAATTACAGAGTAGTATGTGGCATGCAGATCCTAAAATATTCTCTCTGGTTCATTGTAGAAAATTTGACCAACTCCTGGTTTAATAGAAGAAATGGTCTTCCAAAATGCTTATCTGAGTTTGCTACTCCTTTTCTAAAAATCCTTAACATCAAGTCTGTAGTCTGATGGACATACCCTGGTGTAGCCTAATTGTTGCCTACTGTCCAGCTGTGTCTGATGTCCTTTGCTCCAGGTGGTAAATACTACTCCCTTTGCACCAGCTCTTCCTGAAGCACTCCCTACTTCAAATCAGTGAATCCTTTCCCCTTCTCATATGTCCTTTGCACACCTCTGTCATTTTTATGGCTTATTAGTTATTTTCCTGTCAGATTCCCCTACTAGTCTGTAATATATTTGATCACAGGGTTTTGTTTTATCCATCTCTGTTTCTAAGGATCAGCCCAGTGTCTTAGCAGGATATGAACTACTTGAGGTTCCTGAGGTAGCACACAGCCTCAGGAATAACTTAACACACTGGAAGCTTTGTTTATAAGGATAACTTAATATTTTGTTACATTTTCTTCATTACCTTTAAATTTTATCAGCTGTCTTAGTCTGTACAGGCTGTTATCACAAAACACCATAGACTAGGTGGCTTGTAAATAACAGAATAAAGAAACTAATCCCATTCATGAAGTCTCCATGAGCTGTGCACCTCCCAAAGACCCTACTTCTTTGGGGGTTAGAGTTTCAACATAAGAACTTGAGGTAGAGAAAGATAAACATTCAAACCATAGCAGCTGCAGTTTCCATAATGCTGATTTTATATGTCTGTGCTTTTCTATTTGGACTGAACTTTTTCTTAGTCTCAGTATTGATTAATAGAAACCCCAAAGGCCACTAAAGGGATTGAGAATTGGTCTGTCAGAATCAGGGGCTAGAATCCTTCCTGGCCAAGGATCAATGTGTGGTGGCAGGAAGGGTGAATTGGCATGGCCTATTTGGTGTTTGAGTCACACTAGGGGGCCAGGTACAGAAGTATTTGAATGAGGTAGCTTGAGTATTTGCATGTGGTGTGTGGTGGGAATAATGGACATTGGGGAGTGACCAGGTGTGCTTTTTTCAAAACTTGACAGCTGTTGGAAGATTAATTGAATAGGGGTAAAAATGAAAGTAGGGAGACTGGGCAGTGGTCCAGAAGGGAATTTAGAAGGGTTAAATTAAGGCTGTAGTAGTGGAGATGGAGTTAGGGGTAGGGACTTGAAAATTGTTCAGGCAAAAGAATCAGCTGAACTTAAGAACACTTTTGGACATGGAGGGGTAAAGGAAAGAGAAGATCCCACTTCTGATTTACCAAAGGGAGGACAGGACTCTGTGAAGCTCTGTAATTGAAGAGAGCAGTCTAGGATGAGGTTAGGGTCTGTGACATAGCTTGTGGGAGCCACACATGTAGATGTCACTGTCTAGGCAAAGTTTGTAGAGTCAGGGAAGGAGCAATTCAAATAGAAGCGAGGTGGGGGGACACATGCAAGGGACATCAGGTGGGGAATTGGCACCTGCCCCCAAATAATGTGGTGTGATGTAAGTAGAATAAATCAGAGTGAGTAAATCCCACAGGAGGGGAAAAGGGAAGTGAAGACCTTTTATTCAAGTATTTACAACTGTAAATAGGCAAGATGCTGAAAGCAGTGCATCTGAGTGATTAAGATTTTGTACATTTTAAAAATTTTATTGAGAAATTTCAAATATGCAGAAAAATTGCAAGAATAAGAATAGTAAAGGTATATTTTAGTCTTAGGCTCTTGTAATTAATAATTCGTTTTATTTTCTCTTTCTTGCTTTTTTATATGTAACATTTTTCTAAATCTTTTGAGGGTGACTTACTTGGATCATAGCTCTTTACCCTTGAATACTTGAATGTATATTTACTAAAGATAAGAATATTTTTTTACATAATTACAGTATACTTGTCAGCTTCAATACATTTCACAATTTACCATCCCTATTCCAGTTTTGTCAGTTGATAAAACTATTTTTTATAGCACTTTTTCCATTCAGTTCAGACCCACTCCATGTCAGGTATTAAATTTAGTGGCCAAGTCTCTGTAACCTTCTCTCATGTGGAACATTTCTGTTCCACATTGTGTGTGTATGTGAAATTGATACTTTTGTGAAAATGATACCCGTAGCTTTTAGTAGAAATTTCTCCATTTTGGATTTACCTAGAAATTCAGGTCAGATAATACATTCTTGTAAATGAGGTGTCCTCATGCTGTCACCTCTAAAAGCACATGTTGTCCATCTGCCCCCCATTGGTGATAATAATTTAGATTACCTGGCCAAAGCATTGTGTAGTTTCTCCACTGTGTAATTGCTATTTTATTCCTTGCCATCTGGGGCAGGGGGTATATTTTAAGACTATGCAGATATACTGTTCCTTGTCAAAATTTCCCCCTAGAATTAGGTAATTCTGATTGCTGTTGAGTGCTTTCCTCTCCAGCCTCCCCCAACCCTACTGCTCTCACCATTTCCAACTGGCATTCTTTTATAAGGAAGAGGTCACCCCTTCTCTCGCATTTGTATCTGAATGGACTCACGAAATTCTATTTTTAGAGATTATGATTCACTGTTATTTTTATTATGGAGCCTAAAAGTGGGTGTTCAACCAGCCTCTTGTGGCCTTATAACATGCCCACATTGTTTCTTTGAGCATCATCTCATGCTGGCACAGCAAGTGCCCAGGTTCACTTTGCATGTGTGCTGCCCCTGGTCTCCTTGATAGATTAGAGATTGAGAACAGGGGGCTTACTATTTTGCTTCTTGACTGTAGAGAAAGCTAGGGGATACATGTATACATATACATATGCATGCACATATGTATACATGTAAATATATGAATACACATATAATAGAGATCATGAGTTTCTGAATCATCTGCACAGGCTTCTTACTTGCTGTCCCTTACTCCTTTTTTTGGTCCCTTCTCCCTCTGTTTTAACCCTTGCCATCTAGGGGATGGCAACCTGTGGTATCCCAGGAGAACTCTTGTTGGCAACTAAATCAACACATTTACTGAGTCCCGTGGCACTTCTAATATTGTTTCAGAGTTGTTTCACCCACCCACTTCAGCTGGTCCCCAACACTCCTCCCTCCCCCATTTATCCTTCCTAAGACTAAGAGTGTATGTTTATAGTCACATGTTAGGTATCTGAGTTAAGTGGGTTAGTTCTTTGTTTCTTTGTCCCCTTCCAGTGGTTACTGTATTCATATGAAACACAAATGAGTTCATTTGTTTCTGTTTGTTTCCAGTTTAGCTGCTTCCTGCTCCGCCTTTATTCTCATCGATTTAATTTTATTCTTTGAATCTCAAGAATTTTATCATGCTTCCATAAATAAAAACATAAAAAAACCTCAGTGTTTCTCTCCCCTTTTCCTTCTGCTCTTTTCCCCACCCCTTTTAAGTGATAGACTTCACTGATTTCTGACTTCTGTCATTATTATAAACAAATTTTTTTGTTGTTTTCCTTTCTTACGAAACATGTAGTATATATGCCCTCTTTTCACTTTACAGTACAGCCTGGAAATTGTCTCCTATCAATTTACAGAGATACTCTTCATTCTTTTTTAGTATTTCATAGTGTTCAGACAGTTAAATATGCTTGGATCTTTTAGGCAGTTTTCCAGACTTTGTAGTTACAAATAATGATACAGGACATAAGTTTGTACATATGTCCTTTTGTATTGTATCTTAGGTGTCCATCCCTAGAAGTGGGATTTCTGATTTGAAGTGTAAATTGATCCATAGATAGTTGTCTTAAGATACTGAGAAACTCCTCTCCCCAGGGTTAATGCCAATGTGCATTCCCAGCAGGATGTGAGAGTACTTGTTTACCTACAGCCTCACTTACACAGTATAGTGTCAAGATGAGAAAGGATATCTTATTTGCATTTCTCTTATGAGTGGAATTGAAAACATGTAAGGGCCCTTTTAATATTTTATTTTGCAAATTGTTTATGTTTTTTGTTCATTGTCTCTTCAATTCTTGAAAATTCTTTATTAGGGAAATTGATATAGTGAAGCTTATCAGTCCTTTATTGCATATGGATCATATTAGAAAGCTTTCTAACCCAAGTTATTGAGGCACTCTTATTCTAGTATTTGTTTAGCATCTCTTTTTTTCTGTTTAGAGCTCAGCTCCATTTGGAGTTTATTCTTCTTTGTGATACAAAAAATGGTTCTAATTTTATCTTTATTTCAAATGACTTTATAGTTGTTCCAACACAAGTAAAAAGATCCAGCAATTTGATATACTGTCTTTATCATATGCTTAATTTCAGTATATGTGTAATTAGGATTATTTCTGGACCTTATATTGTATTGCATTTGTCTGTTTATATAACACTACTACAGCCTACTATTATAGAGACTTTCTATTAAGTTTTTGTTTTAATATTTAGTATGGCTAGTCTCCCCTCATTCTCTCTCTTTTCTTTTTTCTAACAGTTATTTGTGTGTGTGTGTGTTCCTTGTAAGAGATTTCTTTTTTTTTTGTAAAGATTTATGCATAGAAGAACTAGGGTGTAGGCTAGAGCAGGGTAAGAGGATTCACCAGAGAGAGTGGGGAGCAGAACAGGCAGACCTATTGAAATACATTGCTAAGGGGAGCAGCAGGTGAGACAGGAGAGGTCTTCTGTGTCATGAGAGTTAGCTCCCTGGGTGGGGATTGAACTCAGGCCTAAGCAGTGATAATATGATAGTGCTGAGACTTAATCCCTATGTGACCAGCCCAGCCCAGACCAGCGAGTCCCTGAGATTTCAGGGTTTTGTTGTTGTTGTTGTTGACTGTAGGAACTTAAACATCTTTCTTTCCTGAGGCCTAAGGGTAAGTAGGGGTGGAAGGGCCAAGGCCAAAGGGATTGGCTGGAGCAGATCCCCTTATATGTGTTGAAAAGTTGTGTTGCTGTTAGTGGTTCTAGAATTATACTGCCTATCATTTGCCCTCATATTTCAAATGATGTGGACCACTCTCCCAAAAATACTAAATAAAGCTGTGCCACCATTCTCAGTGACCTCTGATGATCTCTTATATCACTTAATAGTCATTTTGTATTGCTTTCTCAACTGAACCACCTTTTGCTTTAATGTCTCCTGAATGGTACTTTATGTCCGTGGTGATACTCTGAGTTCCTACCTTTAATTATCATAGTTAATTATTTTAATTCAGAGCCCATCATTCCAATATCATAAGTAAAAGTTGGATTGGGAGTGATTTTTTATCCCTATCCACTCTTACTTTTCTGTTAGTGCTCTGGCTTCCTCATCACATGTCCACATTTCTAAGGATCAGTAGTTTGACAGAGTGCTAACCCAGCAGAATCTGATACCCAAGAAAAAGGGGGCAATCTGAATTTTAACTAAGTCTAATCACAAATGTCTATTTGTCTAAATTAGATGATACACAGCTTTAGAACTGCTTCTGTTCTTAGGAGTCAATCTGATGGAGTGTCAGCTATGTGTTAAGTGCCTTCCGGGGAACAAAGAGTTCCTGCCTGGGCCCTAAAATCTGCTTTTGGGAGGAAGTTTCCTTTTCTGATTCCTCTCCTTTATCCTCAAGTTCCAACTGTGATCCAATAATCTGACTGTGCAGAAATAATAAGTAATAATGGCATACAACACCATTGTTTTCAATACTTTATATTTGTCATTTAATATCCACAAAAACTCTGGCACCCTCCTGAGGTTGAGTAACTCTTGAGTTCTTACAACTGGGTATTTTGTCTCAAGCTTCCTTTGCTACATGGTTTGTGATTGAGTTTCTAATCTTTGATATGCTCTATCTATAGTTATCTTACTCATAAAATAGGCATGAAAGCCTACTTCCTGGCAGTCCTCTGTTCCTTCACATAGAGTCTCTCCCTGAATCTCAGTTTCCAGGGTGAGTGTTTTCTTTGAGGTTAAAGTCCAGGAGGCCAGACTAGCAACAGGCAGAGCTACAGCTTGTTTTCTTCCTCATCTCTGAAATGAATGTCCTCATGATCTCATAAACAGCTCCCAGTACTTCCACTCAGGTACTGATTTCTCCTCTTTAGGTCTTCTTCCCTCTCCTGATTATGTTAACTTTTGTCTTATTAAATTTTTCTGTCTTTTCTTCCCCAGAGATTTCTTCTATCCTCTGTTTTTCCAAAGGCTTACTGACATTTTTCAAAAAAGGTGAGAAGCCCTTTGAATGTCCTTTGTTCTGTATATCATTTCAATTTGCCCCCATGCTAAGCTGTTATGCAATAATAGAAAAGTGATTTGTTCCTTTGAAAATCCTGGGTGCTAGCATTTTAACGTTATTTACATGGGGCAGAAATTTTGACATATCCACCATTGTATACCCGGCAATTAAAAGCATTTCCTGTTACACAGTATGTAGTCAATAAACGTTTGTCAAGTGAGTGATTGAATTTGGATGTAATTCTTCCAGTTTCTTCTAAACAAAGTGAACAGGTATCATTTTCATTTTTTCGGTTTAGTGTCACATTTGAAGACAAGGGGCACTGAAGATGAGGAATCAACTGAAAAGTATATAAATGTTGGAAATGCAGAATTTGTGTGGCCAAAAGTGGAAGGTCGTCACAGAGATTATATGCAGGATTCTGAGGTTGGTGAAACTTATGATTGGGATAGCAAGGCAGAAAATCAGTTGGAAAAATCTGAGGTCAAAAGAATGAAGGAAGACAAGAGTGACATCAAGGCAAAAATTAGCAAAATCAAAAACACAGCAAATATAAAGACAGAGCAGGAAGACAAGGCATCTGAGAAAAGATTATGTCTAAGCTTAAAACATGTTACCCAACAGACTATTCCTATAGAACAGAAAAGCAGTGAGCAGAACAAATGTGGGGAGAGCATTAATGGAAGCTCTCACCCGAGTCTACAGCAGAAGACCAGTGCTGATAAGAAATCACATAAATGTGATGAGTGTGGAAAATCCTTCAAATACAATTCCCGCCTTGTCCAACATCAAATCATGCACACTGGAGAGAAACGCTATGAGTGTGATGACTGTGGAGGCACTTTCCGGAGCAGCTCAAGCCTTCGAGTCCACAAGCGGATCCATACCGGGGAGAAGCCGTACAAATGTGAGGAATGTGGGAAAGCCTACATGTCTTACTCAAGCCTTATAAATCACAAAAGCACCCATTCTGGGGAGAAGAACTGTAAGTGTGATGAGTGTGGGAAATCCTTCAACTATAGCTCTGTTTTGGACCAGCATAAGAGGATTCACACTGGGGAGAAGCCCTATGAGTGTGGTGAGTGTGGGAAGGCTTTCAGGAACAGCTCTGGCCTCAGAGTCCACAAAAGGATCCACACAGGGGAGAAGCCCTATGAATGTGACATCTGTGGGAAAACCTTCAGTAATAGCTCTGGCCTCAGGGTCCACAAAAGGATCCACACAGGTGAGAAACCCTATGAATGTGATGAGTGTGGGAAGGCCTTCATTACTTGCAGAACACTTCTAAACCATAAAAGCATTCATTTTGGAGATAAACCTTATAAATGTGATGAGTGTGAGAAATCATTTAATTATAGCTCTCTTCTCATTCAGCATAAAGTCATCCACACAGGTGAGAAACCTTACGAATGTGATGAATGTGGGAAGGCCTTCAGGAACAGCTCAGGCCTTATAGTGCATAAAAGGATCCACACGGGTGAGAAACCTTACAAGTGTGATGTCTGTGGCAAAGCATTCAGCTATAGTTCAGGCCTGGCTGTCCATAAAAGTATTCACCCTGGGAAGAAAGCCCATGAATGTAAGGAGTGTGGAAAATCCTTCAGCTATAACTCCCTTCTTCTTCAACATAAAACCATTCACACTGGAGAAAGACCTTATGTCTGTGATGTATGTAGGAAAACTTTCAGAAACAATTCAGGCCTCAAAGTCCACAGGAGGCTCCATACTGGGGAAAAACCATATAAGTGTGATGTGTGTGGGAAAGCCTATATTTCACGCTCTAGCCTTAAAAACCATAAAGGAATCCATCTTGGGGAGAAACCCTATAAATGTAGCTATTGTGAGAAGTCCTTCAATTACAGCTCTGCCCTTGAACAACATAAAAGGATTCATACAAGGGAGAAACCCTTTGGGTGTGATGAGTGTGGAAAAGCCTTCAGAAATAATTCAGGCCTTAAAGTACATAAACGGATCCACACTGGGGAGAGACCATACAAATGTGAGGAATGTGGGAAGGCCTACATTTCACTCTCAAGCCTTATAAATCATAAAAGCGTACACCCTGGGGAAAAGCCCTATAAGTGTGATGAGTGTGAAAAAGCCTTTATCACATACCGAACTCTTATCAATCACAAAAAAATTCACCTTGGGGAGAAGCCCTACAAATGTGATGTGTGTGAAAAATCTTTTAACTACACTTCACTCCTTTCTCAGCACAAAAGAGTCCACACTAGAGAGAAACCCTATGAATGTGACAGATGTGAGAAGGTCTTCAGAAACAACTCCAGCCTTAAAGTGCATAAAAGAATCCACACGGGTGAGAAGCCCTATGAATGTGATGTATGTGGGAAAGCCTACATCTCACACTCAAGCCTTATTAACCATAAAAGTACCCATCCTGGCAAGACACCTTACACATGTAATGAATGTGGAAAAGCTTTTTTCTCAAGCAGAACTCTTATGAGCCATAAAAGAGTCCATCTTGGAGAGAAACCCTTCAAATGTGTTGAGTGTGGAAAATCTTTCAGTTACAGCTCACTCCTTTCTCAACACAAGCGGATCCACACAGGGGAGAAACCTTATGTGTGTGATAGGTGTGGGAAGGCATTCAGGAATAGCTCAGGCCTCACTGTACATAAAAGGATCCACACAGGTGAGAAACCTTACGAATGTGATGAGTGTGGAAAGGCATACATCTCACACTCAAGTTTGATCAACCATAAAAGTGTTCACCGTGGGCAGCAGCCCTATAATTGTGAGTGTGGAAAATCCTTCAATTATAGGTCAGTCCTTGATCAACACAAAAGAATCCACACTGGCAAGAAGCCATATCGGTGTAATGAGTGTGGAAAGACTTTCAATATTAGATCAAATCTCCATAAGCATAAAAGAACCCATACTGGAGAGGAATCTTTGCATGTGACTAATGTGGGGAGCTACAGTGGCACCTCACAGAAGAGGATTCATGAAAGAGGGAGTGCTCTGGCTGGGACCAGGATGAATGACAGGGTTTACCCAATGACACAGAACTCAGATGGGAGAAGACCCTTATGAATGTAAGAGGATTTGAGGTCCTTATTCATGGCTTATAATGTACTTAGTATAACTGAATCCATGAATAGTCTTTTCTATGGGATTTTTCAATAACAGCCTGTTACTGAAAGGCTCCAGTGTCCAGCCCTTATGGAATATAAAATAGTTCATACTGGGGATAAAAACCTAACAAAGGATCGAGTAAGAAAAAAATCTTCAAGATAAGTAGACATTTCTGGACATACACTAATGAGGAAAAGACTTCAATTAGAAAGCACATAGGGTCCATCAGAAAGTTTAGTATTTGGGTCAATTCTGTGTATTAAAAATGTAGGCGATTTCAATTAGAGCACTTAATCCCAATTTTACATTGATTGGTGGAACAGATCCAAGGAGGACCTCCTACAGGCAAATTCAGGGAGAGACAGGCTTCAGGGAATATAAATTTATTTAATAGTAGTGATCATGAAATATAAATTTGTTGTAATTGAATGACGAGGAAATGACAAATTATGAAACAAAATTTGAATTTTGTTATGGAAAGTGTAGATTTATAAATCTAACAGGAGATGGAGAGGGTCATTCACAAAAATGCAAGCTGATAAGACTACTATTTTAATATTGTGATATACTGGTTAAATGGGTGAAACTTGTTAAATTTTAAAACATCCCCTCAATGAACAATGAATATGTGATAAATGAGTACCTCACACATTACACTACAAATAAAAGCTACCATTAGAAATTCAGCATATTCAGTAAATATTTTTCAATATGAATCTGCACCTTACACAAAAAACCTGATTAATGGATTCTTATGAAAAAGAATGCTGACAAAGGGAATTTTATTGCAGAATATAAAAAGCTAGGTAGCTACCACTAATTGAAGGACAGGAGGAAATTCATGCTTCTTAACTGTGTTTAATGTTTGATTGTTCTGAAATGTGCTCTTGTTAAGATTTCATGTATTGTCTCTTGTAAAATGTTATGAATACTTTGTTCTGGGCTCACTCTTCTTGGCTGTGAAGAGCCAGATAGTTGTGGAGAGGTAAGGTGGAACACCAATAAAGACATTCCTCAAAGTAAACAGGCTGTAGCATCCTCAGATGCAGCAATATGCAGTGAAAGCCATTCATATGTCACATCTCTGTGCAGTAAGTTTTACCAGATCCAGACCAGGGAGGACAGCAAGGGACTCTTCCCACAGGACTAATATATCTGATTTCATGAGAAATTAGGTGGTGTCTCTACCAGAAGTGATGCAGAATAAATTAATCCTCATATTGGAGCCGAATCAAAATCCCTTGGAGTAGACCAACTGTATGAGTGGTTATTCACCATATAGAAACAGTTGTGTTGGGAACACACAGAATTTAACAAAATACTGTTCGCTGTTTTAAGGGTGTTAGCTAGGTAATTAAAAAGATTTCTGAGAATTAAGTAACCTGTTCAAGAATACTGTGGACAGCACCTAACAGTAGGCTAAATTATAAATCAGATTTCTTTGGGATTCCATTCTTTGACCAGTTTCCAGACCTATCTCTAGGAGTTTAATTCTTTCACTTCTGTCCAAATCCCAACCACTAACTTTTGTAAATGATTCAAGGTGAGAGGTTGGCATGAAGAAAGAGGGAATGAGCATTTCCCCCACTTTGAAATATCACAACCACACCTGTCCTTTGTCCTCTGCATGCAACACTGGCAAACCTGATCTGTCCATAGAGTTGGATTAATTTATTCAGCAAATTCTTGGGGACCTGCCAGCCACGTCCATTTTTCTAGGCACGTGGCAGAAGTAGATAAAAGACAAATAGGGAGAAAAGTCACAAATGGAGCTACCCTAATGGATACTGACCTGCACTGGGCTTTCAGAGGAAGGTGACCAACCACTGGAGAGAGGGAGATGGAGACGGAGACGGTGGTGACATCTGGGCAGGATACTGAGTTGGGACTATTAAGAGGGGTCTGGGGAATAAGATGTTCTTGTCAGAGGCACCATGGGGAATGCTTGTGCACCCTCCAAAGTGTCCAGTCTCTGACAGGACATGTCCAGTGGGTAGAAAGGAGAGAAGCTATGGAGTGTTGATTCCCAATAGTTACCAAGCATTGATGGGCCCTTCATTTGCTGAAGAAAAGACCATCTCTAATTGTTTTAGACAAGTTAACCTCAAGCTGGTGTGGCTGTGATTCAAGATTCCCCCACCCCCACCTCACATACTCATACCTCTTTGAGTTACATCTGTACTTACTGCACTGCCCATTTATAACAAAGACAAGTTAAATAACAAGGAGAACAACTACCACATAAATGAGGGTTCTAAGTGCTCTTGACATCTGAACGCTAGGACACACTCCTTAACAGGCATCAAATGAACTCAGATGCATAGATAATGGGCAATAGGGCCTCTCATCTACCTAGAGCCAGATCTGTGCCCCTCAAGCTGGTCCCAGATGAGGAGGATGTTTGGGATTTCCAGTAACTCCAGGAGAACTTCTAGAACAGGTCCAGTGAGCTGGTGTGGGTGCATCTGTTCAGGCCCATCTCAGTACTTGAGCTGTCTGAATTTCCACCCCACTCCCCTCTAGAGAACGAAAGTTGCAACATGCAGGTAAATAATTTTAAAAAGCAGTATCTGCCACACAAGGCTAAATATGAATGTTAGGTAATAGTATGTTGGAAGCTGGAAGACCCATATGAAAGCAACCTAAAATGCTTACATTATTTTGAAGGAGGATCATGATGCTGTTTAGTTCCAGATTTTATTGGTATATATGTATGGTAAATTGTTGCAAGCAACCACTAGAATATAAATCTGAACTGGAAAATCTCAAGTCTAGAAAAGAAAACCACTGAGAATATGAAATAATATTTCTAGTAAAGGTAGGCTGTTTGGGTCAACTCTCCACAAGAAACAATGAAATAGTATATCCTCCCTTTAAGAAAGTGTTGAAAGTGAAAAGACAGCACAATTTAAATATGCCATCTTGTTATCAGACATGAACAACAAGGCAGCTTATCTCCACTGCTGATGCTGCATTTCTCCAGCCACAGAGAAGGAGAGAAACAGAAGGTCAGGACGTGGCCCACCCAAGGTGTGATGAGCCTTACAGGAGACCTTTACAAAGCTAAGCTGTGTTCCCAGAGTACTACATCCCCAAGATAAATCAGATTAAAATCCATTCACTCCCCTCCACCCCTAATAGTCAACTAGAGAGCAGCTTTGTCAAAAAGCATAGCAGTAGGGAAAAAAAAAACAAGGAAAAGGAAGACATTCACGGCATGCTGTGGTCACTGACCAGCCTTTGCAACTCAGGCAAAAACAACACAAGACCTGATGGAAGCAAACAAAACCTCCTTGGAAAATGACTTCTTCAATCTAAACCTTGGATAACTGTTGTACACAATTGTTAAGGACAGAAATCAGCAAGCAGAGATAATGGGGTATGTAAGAAAAAAGGCAACATGACTGAAAACTAGCAGGACAGGCCCACATAAATGTCACATATTGAATTATGTGGGCACATTACAAAAGCAGTTCCCCTTAAGATAAGGATTGTGATAGAGGAGAAATGAGATTTGATGAGCTGAAAGATACAGTTGAAGAACTAAGAATGGTGCCTAGAGATATAAAAAATATGAGAAAATACAGATTTCATTGAAAAGTTTAAAGAATCATTTCAGAATATGAGGAGAGAAGAAAAGGGGCAAAGGAAATGGGCTTGATTTTTTTTCAGAACTGACAAAAATACAGATTTAAAAGCAAAAAATACAATTTAGAATAAATTTATAAAATCACACATTGTATAACTGCAAATAATATATATTTTAAGTCAAAAAATTACCTTCAAATGAACAATACTTTTCAAAAATTGAACAACAAAAACTGAAACCAAAGAAACAATGAAAATGTCATCAACAGTGAAATTAGAATTTTGTACCCATGAGAATATCTTTCAAAAATGAAGACAAAATAAACACATGACAAAAAATTATTTCATTCATTTCTTATTAACCTTTTCATGAGAGGAATGGTAAAAGAATGCATTTTAATAGACAAAGTGGTCCCAAGCATGGGTTCTGAGATGCAAAATCGAAATGAAAGCAAAGAGTAAGAAATTTGTGGGTGAATGTAACTGAACATTTTATACCAAACAAAAGTTAGGAGTTCATAAATAAATTAAAATACCAGACAATAGTAATATATAAGTCAAGAGAAAATAAACATTAAAATATGAAGTAAGGGTTTTGGATAATCTCAACACATTGTAAAATTTAGAGGCATAAGAACAGAACATAACAATTTCAGTAGTAAAGAAAAATGATTTTTAAAAATCAAAAAGGGAAGTAAATGGGTGAGAGAAAAATGTAGCTCTTAAGCTAAATATTGTTTACAATAAAATTAAGTCAGCTACAATCAAATTGACAAAGACTATCATTGTCTCAGGACTGCCATAACAAAATAGCAGAGTGGGTGGCATATAAATAACAGAAACGTTCTTTCATAGTTATGGTGGCTGCAAGTCTAAGAACACAGCAGTTGGAGATCAGGGTGGCTGGATGAGGCTCTCTTCCAGATCCCAGAAGTCTCAGTGAATCCTCACATGGCAGAATGGGTAGGGTAGTCCATGAGGGGTTCCACCCTCAGGACCTGATAATTTCCTAAAGGCCCCACCTAATATTACCCTGGGCATTAGCATTTCAAAATATGAATTGTAGGAAGACACAAACATTCAGGATAATATACTGCTTACAAGGGACTCACCTTAAATATAAGGACACACATAGTTTGAAAGTAAAAGAATGGAAAACAAATAGTAAAAGAATATTCATGTCACTCTATTAACTTAATTAAATGAATAGAGATTTTAAGATAAATCTTTCTTAGAGATAAAGGGATTAATTGCATTAAGACTAAAGGTTCAGGGAAGAGAAAATATTGAAAATATTAAGCTGTTGTCTACCAAATAATATACCTCAGTAGTTGACAACAATTTACACAGCTCAGAATTGTCCATAATCATGATGGGAGATTTTTGACACTTTTCAGTAATTAATAGAACAGACTTTAAATTAGTAAAGCAACAGATTTGAGCAATATGGTAAGTCATCTAGTGAATATATCATTGAACTTTGAACAACACAGATTTGAACTGTGTGGTCCCCCTTGTATGCAAATTTTCTTGTAAACGAGGTAAATTTACAGTATCCATAAATACAGTACTGTAAATATTTTCTTTATGATTTTTTTTTCAAGCACACAAGTTTAAAAGTCGACCTACACAATATTAAATGTCAATTATATCTCAAAACTGGGGTGAGGAAAAACACTGAACCATACAGCAAGTTTCAACAAATGTTACTTAAAAATTGAAATCATAAAGAATAGATTCTTTATGTAATTAAATAATAACTTATAGAAAAGATACCAAGAACATCCCCACTGTATACAGAAATTTAAAAGTATAATTCTTAATTATGGATTTAAAAGATAGCTTGAACTGAGTGATAATGAGACTATATCAAGACCAGTGGAGATATTGCTCAAGCCATGTGAAAGAGAAATTTATATCTTGAAAAGATTTTAAAAAATAAAAAAATCTGATAATCCCTGAAGCACCATTTTATAGAGTTTAGAACAATCAAGATGGGCCTCCCTAGTGACTCAGTGGGTTGAGCGCCTCACTGTGAAGCATCTACTGCACAGCAGCGCGAGTTCCATCCTGGCCAGGGAGGGGCCCACATGGTGCAGCAGACCTCTCCTGCCTCGCCCACTGGCCCCCTCAGAAGTGTTCCTCAGTCAGTCTGCCTGTTCTGCTCCCCACTCTGTCTCCTCTCACCTCCCGACACTCTGGCCTGTACCCCAGCTCTTGTATGCATTAAAAAAAAAAAGGTGAAATGAGGTAATAAAAGGCAGAAATGTACTAAATAGAAACATACACTGCCAAACTGGGATTTATGTGTTTTGGAAGACTAATATAAAGTCAACAAACCTCTGATCAGCCTTGAGATTAAGGTGGGGGAGGGGGAATTGCAATCAGTCAGGAATAAAAAGGAGACATGGAGCACATAAAATTTTCTTATTTGAACATACACTGACCTTGCTCCTGATACTGAGAGAATAACCCACTCCCTCTCAATTCCTTGGGTCAGCAGATTTGAGGACAAGAGTAATATAAGCCAAATCACACATATTTCTGAAGATTGCAGTAGCTTTCCAAGGCCAAAGCCCACCAAGTGTGCAGAGGGGACTGTGACTTTATTTCCCCCAGTAAATCTTCTCACCCCTCATGTTCGGAGAAACAGGAGAACTCCTGTTACACAGTTTGAATAAAACACCCATTCCCATATAGGTGAATCTCAAGAGATTCTAAAGTCTAATATTATTAAATTTATTAAAACAATAAGGTATATCACAATTTTAGGGCAATTAACTCAAAATTTTAGGTGGAATGAGAAAATTCCTAGAAAAATAAATCTTGCCAAATGTACTAAAATACTCATAGCTTATGGATCTCAGGAGTATTGTAAGAATACGGGCTAAGCTCAGTCCTTAGGGAATTAAAAGAAAAAGGAGGTAGGAGTGAAGAAGGGGGATGCCAGAAAGGCAAAACCTTAACAGCCTGTTTGGAAAAGCCTTCCATGGGGAGTACATGTTCTATTAGCAAATGTGTCTGGCAGTGAAAAGCTGAAAAAATACTATCATGCGACTAGGACTCTAGAAGTGAAATGGCACCGAATACTAGTGTTACAATACAAGGAGACTGTCCCTCATGGCATTCAAAGTCTGAGAGGGTTGCTCTCTCATTACCAGTTAAGAACCAGCAGTGGGGCCTGAAGTCTGCATACCCTCGAGGGACTTATCCTGTCTGGGAACCTATTCTCTTTTCCCCAGCCTCAGCTGAACACTTGGCCTGACATGGAGAAAGAAGTCTGAAAGTTTAACTTACCCACTTTTCTCCTGAGTGTGCCAATTTAAGCATGGCAGTTCTCAGGCTGAGGTGGGATGCTCAGAAGACTTGGTGTGAAGCCTGTGTAAAGAGGTGATACAGTCATGGCAAGGGCAGTGTCTCCCCATGAAATCTGGGTTCAGATGAAGGTTCTTTCAGTTATTCACAGGTGACTTTAAGCAAAAACTAAATCTTATTTTTATGGTCCTGTGTTTTCATCTGCTTCTTGGGATAATAGTGGCCTCATAGGTTGTAATGAAGGTCAGAGAAGTTTGTATCATTAGAGCTCTTGGGATGTGCCTGAGAGAAGTGTTTGTATAGTGCAGCGTGACAAAAGTCTGGCAGTGTGGTGACCCGTCCCAGGACACAGGCCTCTGGACACTCAGGCAATGCAAGGCAGCCCCATCTAAAGACCAGGAAAATTCCCCAAGGACCACCCCACACAGATGCAACTTAGACTTAAGAAAACTTTAGATACAGTTACTCAATGGTATCTTACTTCCTAAACAAGCTAATCCATCATTTCTCAGCAAACATGCTTTGCTTTGTCATTCTGGAAAATGAGTCAGCAAAGGGAGCCTCAAGCTCCAGTCCAGTGACCAAGAGTACTAGTGGTTCGAGACTGCTTCACAGTTGCCCCTCCAGTCTGGGCTGCCTGTCCACTCATGCTGTACGCGCATGAGGTCTCTTGCCTAACATCTCCCATGTTTTCTTGGCATTGAATATATTAAAAATTATTGAAAGAAAGGCTGTGGGAGCCAGGCTTCCATTGTCTTAACTAGGGCTGTTTTGGACAAGTGTCTCCTAAGATCTCAAAAAGATAAGAGGATGAAACTCGAGAAGAAGACAGGAGAAGTTCCTCTGGTCTTGGATGCAAACCTCAGGGCCAATATTAAAGTGAATGCAATAATTAAGAATGTGTTTCCTTTCTAGTTTATAATTTCCCATTAGTGAAAGAAAAGACCCAACTCACAAGGTTTCTTTCAGGATTAGTGAAAACAACTTTATTTTACAAACCTGTACATGGGTCCTCCCTGGTGGTACAAGGAGTTAGTTAAGTTGCAGGATGATGAAGCTATCCCCAGCCACTGGAGCACAAGTTCAATCCCTGGCCAGGGAGCTGACCTATGTGGTGCAGCAGACCTCTCCTGTCTCATCCGCTGGTCCCCTCAGCAGTGTTATTTCAGTAGATCTGCTTATTCTGCTCCCCACTCTGTCTCTGGTGACTCCTCTCACAGCGCCCCCCCCACCTCTAGCCTGTACCCCAGCCCTTATGTGCATAAATATTTAAAAAATAGTAATAATAAAACTGTACAAATATTAGTATTAAGTCAACTTATCACCTAACATTTCTTTTAAAGAGAGGAAATAATGAAAATAAGAGCAAAACTTAATGAAACAAAACACAATATTAAAATTGGTAAACCTCTGATGTGACAAGAACAGGAAGCACAAATAATCAAAATTAGCAATGAAAATTGGGAACACAATCGATCACATAGGTTGTTTAGAGTATTTTTTAAAATTTCCAAACATTCAGGGACTTTCTATTTTTATGTTATTATACTGTGGTTAGAAAGCATATTTTATGTGATTACTAGCCTTTGAATTTTTTTGAGATTTGCTTATGATCCAGCGTATATTTGACATTAGTGAAGAGCCCATGAACCCTTAAGAACACATGTCCTGAAGGTGCTAGATGCAGTCCTCTAGATGTATTCATCAAATCTTGAATTTTTGTTTGCTCATTCTGTCAATTAATGAGGCAATGTTGAGTTATCCATTTCTACTTATAGTTCTGTGAGTTTTGTTTTATGTATCAAGGTCACATCAGTAGGTGCTAAAAGAACAGAATTGTCCTTTCTTCTAGTGAACTGAACTTTAAGAAGTAAACTTCATTTATAGTACTGCCCTTTACTCAAAGTCTATATTTTCTGGTATTAATAAAATAGGCTTCTTTTTTATACTTTTTTTATACTGCCACATGGCTTATGACTTTCAGTTGTTTTACTCTTAACCTTCCTATAGTTTTGTTTTAGATAAGCCTCTGGAAATAGCATATAGCTGTTGTGGTGTTACTTTTTACTCCAGTCTGATGACTTATTTTCTAATGTTAATTTCATTAGAAATTAAGCCCAATGTTAATGTTAGTTAAATCTAATTATATGAAATCTAATGTTAATGTTCATTCTAATGTTAAAAATACCTTATTTTCATCCTAAACAATGCAAAGATCTTAAAATAGTTCAACTTTATTTATTTCCCATCTTATAGATTATTGTTTTTGTGCATTTTAGTTATGTATATATAAATGTATGCAGATATGTATTAAATTTATTATTGTTTTATACCCAAATATTTATTTATATTTATCCACATATTTACTGTTTTTATTACTTTCCATTGCTTATAATTCTTGTCGACCTCTCTACCTTTCCATGTGGAGGCATTTTTCTTCTGTCTGAAAAACATTCATTTGAACATCCTGTCTTGTTAGAGGTAAAACCTGGCAATTTTTGTTAGCCTAAAAGATACCTAAAGGTATCTTTATTCCACCATCATTTTTAAAAGATATTTTTGCTGGTAATAAAATCTAGATTTGCATCATTTTCTTTTGTCACAGTGGAGGCACCAAGACACTGATTTACAACTTCCACTCTGACTGGTGAGCAGTCAGCTGTTCATCTGTTTAATTTTTTTGTTAGTATCTCTTGTAAGTTTTTTTTTCTCCATTTACTTCCATTTCACAATATGCTAAATTCTCAAATTCATCTTTATTTTGGTTGAACATTATAAATTAAATATTTTTAACATTTTAAAATAGTATCTGATAATACCTGGCAGTGGCTTTTGCTGATGCTGCTCTGTGTGTGTCACAGTCCTCTGCATTAGAGACCCTCCATCCAAACCCTTAGAGTGGCCTCTGATTTTCTGCTTGGAAACTGACTAGTGCCATACCAGCAACCTTAAATCTTAAAGTTTCTACAGAAATATTTTACAGGCTGAAGACCTTTACATTTTGTTATCTTTTTATAAAGGGGAACTTAATTCAGGAACTATAGAAGTTGTGGTCCAAAACCAAGATTCTAAAGCGAATACAAACTGAAGAGGAAAATTCCCTTTCAAGACTCCTCATTTTGGCAAATAATATTTTATATTATATATATATATATTTTTGCACAATACTAAACTACCCACTCATTTTCCTGTATCCAGCAGGTTCATCTTATCCTTTCTACAAAACAATGTCTGAGATTCAGAGTTTATTTTCTGATACATAAGTCAGTTTGAGGCATTTGCATTTACATATATTTAAATTTTCTTTCAAAAAACACTTGTTCTTAAAAAAAAAAAAAAGGCTATTTCTTGGACACTGTCCTCTGAAGATACCACTAAAGCCACACAAAGCAGACACCCCAGCAAGCACACACTATGGTGCCTCTGAGTCCCGGCTTCCTTTTTAGGATTGTTTTTCTCTCTGAAAACAGGCTGACTCAAGCAACTTGCCACAGTTAACAGTATTATGACTAATGTTTCCTTCTTCTTGTGATCTTACCACCTGCTGACCCCTCACCCAAAAAGATTTTAGCCACTTCTGTTGAAGTTACACCATTTCCTAGTTCTACTTTCATTTCCCCCCATATCTGGCATCTGGAAGGTTACCTAGTTATTTTTGTCGGGAAATGTGCTGACTAATGGAGCTTTAAGGGGCAACATCTGGGCTTTCCTTACCCCTTGGCTCTTTAACTTTCTGGAGCTGACTGTCCATCACAGCCCAGTGTTTAAGAGAACCCAGGGTTCTGTCCCTGGGCATAGCAGCAACCTTTGACTCAGCCCAGTTTCTTATGTGCCTTACCAGTTGGGGAAAGACTGCATGTTAGAACTTCACAGAATATGGCCTTGATGATTCAGTGGTCCCATGTCACTTGTTATGGGGCCTCCACCCAGGGACCCTCAGCTCTCCTCTCTTGCCTTCCTGACACCCTGTTGTTGCATTATAGGTGGGCTATAGATAGATAGAAAGGGATGGCCCACTTTAGAGTAAGTTCTTCATTTAACTAGCTGGGGATTTAAAATATCGGAAGCAAGATAATGGTTGGTAGCAGGGGAGAAACAGATTCAGCTCATCACAGTGAAACTGCCCAGGGTCCCTAAAAGGATAGCATCTGACCAGATCTGGGACACTCATTTCTTTTTTTTTTTTAAGATTTATATATTTATGCACACAAGAACTGGGGTACAGACCAGAGGTATGGAGGGTGAGAGGATTCACCAGAGACAGAGTGAGGAGCAAAACAGGCAGATCAGATGGGAAACACTGCTGAGGGGAGCAGCAGGTGAGACAGGAGAGGTCTGCTGTGCGGTATGGGTCACCTCCTGACCGGGAATTGAGCCTGTGCTGAGGTGGCTGCAGATGCTTCATGGTGTGGTGCTTAACCCCCTGTGTCACCAAGGAGGCCTGGGACACTTATTTCTTGTCAGGACATAGCTATCTTAAACTCAGGGATAATAGAAATGTTCTGGAAGAAACTAAAGCAATCCTCTATGCACTTACACATTAAGGAATTTATACAAACAGACTCTCGTGTCCTGAACCAATCCCAGTGGCACCAACAAGCTTGTGAGGGGTTTACCCAGGCAGCCCCTTGCTCTGGTCAAAGCACTTATACTTGCAGGCATTTGTTTTTGATTTTTCATAAAAAGAAATCTTTACCATATGAGTTGAGACATTTGCATTTAGTTGTACACCATTCTGTGAAAGACTTACACATCTTTTGCATTTTCTCTCAATGCCTTCCTTATAACTCATTGTTTAGCTATATCATAATTTATTCAACCAGTTCCCTGATGATAAACATTTGTTTCCTGAGTTTTGCTAGTATAAACAGTGGTACAATATTTGTTTCATCCTTACAAATATGTATTTGCAGAATAAATTTCTAAAGCATAATTGTTGAGACAAAATTTGCTTTTAAATTATAAAAACACTGTAAAAGCCATCCAAAAATATTGCAGCAGCTTATACTTCCAACAACAGTATGTGAAACTTTGTTTCCCATATCTTTTCCAAGACTAGGTATCATTTAACATTTTTCATGTTAGCCACACTGATATTTGGCAAACGGTGTTTGGGTTTTTTAATTATAATTTTTATCTTTTTAATTATTTAAAACTTGAAACAGTCTCAAAGAAAAATTGAAAGCACATTATAACACCTTTTCATCTGAACCATTTGAGATTTACGTTCCTGACAAGGTGCCCCATTACTTCTGAATAGTTTCCTACAAGCAAGGACCCTCTACATTATCACCACACAACCATAAAAATCAGGAAATTCACTTTGATTCATTACTATCATCCAATGCTTAGACTCCGTTCACATTATTTTTAATGGTCCCAGTGAAGTCCTTAGGATAAAAAGATTCAGCTCACAGTCATGCTTTGCATCTTTTTAGTCTCTTAATCTGGAGTAGTGCCTCCCTCCTAGAACGATGGTTCTCAAACTTGCGCTAGTGCCAGAATCACACAGTGGGCTTGTTAACACACATTCTGCTGGGTTGCAGAAGTTCCCGGCTCAGTAGTTCTGCAGTGACTGAGAATTTGCCTTTCTTTAGGTTCTTAGGTGATGTGGATTATGTTGCTCTATGGACTGAATTTTGAAAACCGATGTCTTGAACCTCTCCTAATTGAAGTCCACCACTTCTGACTTGTCCCTAAGAGCTTACCAGGTGGTGAGCAGACTTGTACACAAGGTAGAAAGTAAAACACAGTCTCATCTTCTTAGAATTAAAATAATGCTTTATTCCATTAATAGATATTTTTTACAAAATGAATTAACAAATGTGATTCAAATGTGATTGTATCAGTTTCCCATTGCTGCTGTAACAAATTATAACAATTTGGTAGCTTAATACAATATAAATTTATTATCTGAAAGTTCTGATGGTCAGAAGTCCAAATAGGTTTCATTGGACTAAAATCAAGGTCTCAGCAGGAGTTGTATTCTTCCTGGCTGCTCTAGAGGAAAATCCAGTCCTTGCCCTTTGCAGCTCTATGGGCTGCCTGAATCCAGTAGCTCTTGACCCCGCCCATCTTCAGAGTCAGCAGCAGCCAGACAAGTCTTTCTCATCCTCACTCACTCAATCTCCTGCCTCCCTCCTTCACTCTGAAGGACCATTGTGATTTCATGGGGTCACTGGAATAATACAAAATATCATCCTATTTTCAAACTACTAAATATCTGCAAATTTTGCACCAAAAGGTAACATTCATATATTCTGGGCATTAGGGCATAGATATATTTGGGTTCATTATTCTGGCAACCCCTGAGGTAAAGACTACCAAACTCTCTACCAAACTCCATTCTCCCTTCTGAGGGCAGACAGCCAGACTGTACCTTCCAGCCCTCTTTCCAGTGGGTGAGGACAGGAGACTAAGGTATCTTCAGAGAAATGTGAGAACTGCATGTTCCTTCCATGCCAGGTTTACGAGACCCTCCTGTGCACAACTACATGTTCTTCCCACCTTCTTGGGTCTCTAGAGGATGGTGGTACCTGGGTCCTGGGTGATCACCAGGAAGAGAATGCCGCCCTCCATCCAAGACCCACACACACTGACCGAAACCCATCCTGGATTACTAAGCAAGGAAGAATTAAATTTCTACAGCATACAGACTACACTTTAGAATCACTGCATTTTGGGTCCACTTATTTAGTCAATCCTAACAAATACTGACAAATATATTTATTCTTAGGACTTTAAATCCAATGTTCATTTTTCATAAGACCTAACCTCCTACTTCCCTAAGAATACAAGTTATCAGAAACAGGTAACCACAATTTTTCATCTCTTCCCTCCAAACACCAAGCAGCAGGTACAAGGCAGGACCACTGCTGCCTACCTCCTTGTCTCTTTGGAATACTTCCCTAGCTTTCTTTCTGTCTTAATTAAGCCAGGTTCCTTTTTTTTTTTTTTTTTAACTCTACTGCCCTCACCTTTTCTACCTTTCTCCTTAACTTATTCCTTAGCTTCTCCTTTTAACCCCTTTGACTTTGACCCCATGTTAAGTAGCTTTTCCTTTACTCTGCTGCACCTTAAAATTACTTCTCTACTCCTCGGCCTTCTTCTACTGTCCTACTTCATGAAAGAGTAGATCATGCTTCCGATTTCACTTTAAACAATTTTTTTCTGCCATTCAGCAAGGTTATCTGAGATTCCTGAGCCCTTGTTGGTGATAAGAATGACACAAGAGAATCCCTAGCCTTATGCTGCAACTTCCCAGGTTATAGAACTATTAGACTCTAGTCATAACAATGACAGGGAATCTGGTGGAAGATTTGAAAGGGGAGAGAACAGAGAATGACCTGGACAAGGGGCTTAGGGAAAGAGAAAATGAAGCAGCAGTGTTCCAGCAGACAGCTAATGGCAGCAGACATTAGCTAAGCAAAAGAGGAAGAGAAAGAAATTTATAAGCAAATCCATTCCTCGAAAAGGCTGAACCTGGAAGGCACCAGCAAGTATATCTGAAAACTGAGGTCAAGGACTTGTGTGTGAGAAGAAAAGTGCTCTGGGTACAGGGTAAGGGTCTGAGGTGGCTATGGAGGGGAGTTGTTAGGGAGCAAGACACAAAGAGGTAGAAGGCTGGAGCCCCAAGGGCAATGGGGGTTGCCAGCTCTCAGGAGCTTGGCTGTCTTACCTTCACCTCTTCATCTTGCTCCTCAAGGCCCCAGCAGCAGTGGAGCTCTGTTTAACATCTCTACAACTGCATGAAGCTTTGCCAGAAGGAAGACCCCAACCCCTAGCTCTCTGTTCCATTGCTCTAGGAAGATGGGAGGCCCAGGTTTTGACTAAAGACCTATTCAATGGGTGATGGCAAGAGAGTCTCCCCTTCTTTTTTTTATTCTATTTTTTCCCTTTAATTTATATATATATTTGACATCAATTGTAATTCCCATGTATTCCCCATCACCATATCACCAGTGCACCATCACCTCAGTCCCCCATGCTCCCTTCTGCCCTCAACCCTCCCCCTCTTCCCTCCCCACCAAGTGTCCCCAATTTGTCCTTGTCTTTTCATTTTTGGTTTTTGTGTCTTTATTGTTGTTATTATTGTTGTTGTTCTTATTCCTTTCCTTGATCCTTATTTGGTTCCCTTATATTCCTCCTAGGGAAAGAACCCTCTGGTATTTTTCTTTTGCCTTCTGACTTACTTCACTGAGCATAATCCCTTCCAGATCCATCCATGTTCCTATGAATGCGTCTAGTTTTTCATTTTTGATTGCTGAGTAGAATTTCATCGCGTATTATGTACCACAGCTTTCAATCCACTCATCTGTTTTGGGGCATTTAGGCGGTTTCCAGGTCTTCCCTATTGTAAAGAGTGCTGCTATAAACAGAAGGGTGCAGGTGTTCTTTTGAATCAGTGTATTTGTGTCTTTTAGGTATATTCCTAGGAGTGGGATTGCTGGATCATATGGAAGATTGAGGAACCGCCATACTGCTTTCCATAATGGTTGGACAAGCTTGCATTCCCACCAGCAGTGTAAGAGAGTTCCTTT
>JAGFMF010011585.1:48465-59487 GCA_019455555.1 Galemys pyrenaicus | reverse complement strand
TCCATTTTGAGTTGATTTTTGTGCATGGTGAAAGGCAGTATTCTAGTTTCATTCTTTTGCATGTAGCAGTCCAGTTTGCCCAGCACCACTTGTTGAACAAGCTGTCTTTATTCCATTGCATATTCTTTGCTCCTTTGTCAAAGATTAGTTGTTCATAAGCTTATGGGTTTGTTTCTGGGCTTTCTATTCTATTCCATTGATCTATGTGTCTGTTTTTGTTCCAACACCATGTAGTTTTTATGACTGTGGCTTTGTAGTAAAGTTTGAAGTCTGGACGTATGATCCCTCCACTTCCCTTTTTTTCAGTTAGGAGAGCTTTGGCTAGTCGAGGTTTTTTGTGTCTCCATGTGAATTTCATCAATTTTTTTCTATTTCTTTGAAGAATGACATTGACATTTTTATTGGAATAGCACTGAATCTGTAGATTGCTTTTGTTAGGATGGCCATTTTGATGACATTAATTCTTCCAATCCATGAACAAGGGATGTTTTTCCATTTCTTTATATCTACTTCTATTTCTTTTAGCAATGTTTTGTAATTTTCTTTGTCAAGGTCCTTCACCTCTTTTATTAGATTTATTCCCAAGTATTTAATTTTTTTGGTTTCCATTATAAAAGGAATTTTTTTTTATTTCTTCTTCTTCAGCTTGGTTGTTTGTATAAAGGAAGGCTACTGATTTTTGTGTGTTGATTTTGTATCCTGCTACTTTGCTAAACTAGCCTCTCCTTCTGTTTTTAAGGTCCTCTTCTACAGGCTAGTGTCCCAGTCATCTCTCCTGGTTGGCCCACCTCCCTTAGGAAGCGGGATGTGCTAGCCTGTGAGCCAGTGAGTCCTAGATCACTCTGTGTCATCCTAGTGGCCAAGTTATCTATCAGGGAATCACCCACAAAGGTCCCAAGGCTCTTTTGGTACAGTCCATCCAAATCCTGCATTAAAAGACTGAAACAAACACTAGCACAGTTTCTAACAACTCAAGGCCATATCTCTGGGATAACTACTCCCAGACTCTGGAAGTTCCTGCCTGGGGAAACTCAATGGTGCCGAGAGTTTACTGTTTGTTCCAACCAGCACTTGAAGATAAGGCCCCTGTCTCGCAGTCTCTGGGTGAGTGTGGGAGCTGTACCCCTACTAAAGCCAGATGGAAAATCTTGATGACCCAATCTTTTGTGTAATTGTTCACTTCCCTGGCTCTACAAACTCCCACCCCCTTCCCTTCTCTAATACACCCAGTTATAGTTACACAAATTGAAGTCTTGTGTGCAAAGTTGGACCCTCCTCCCCATTGCAGCAGTTACTGAATGAAACCTGTTCTTACCACATTAAGTAGTGGCCAGCTTTATCTCTGTCAGTTGGAAAGCAGTATTCCATCCCACTCTACCCCCCTCAATTAGGATAGTGACTTCAACAAGACAAAGGTCTGGAACAGCAGCCCAGAGCTGCTATGCTGACTGTACAAACTTTAAGGACCCAGGCTTCCTCCCTGTAGTCCCAGAGCTAGTTGGCAGGGACTTCCTTCAGGAGCGTCACCTAAGACACATGTCACTGACCAGAACTTGGCTACAGGGGAGTTCTAGAAATAGAATGGGGGCAGCTGTGAGACTGCCAACCACTACTTTTTATCAGAAGGCTGGTTGTGATAAAGGGAGAGGGAGAGAGAGAAAGACAGAGAGAAAGGGAAAACACTAACTATAACAGACAGGTAATTTCCATCCACAACACACCAACCTAGTACCTCAGAGGACTCTAGTAAGGAAGGACTTACATGGTATTTGCTAGTGGAGAGTGTAGAATTTTCCTTTTGAAGACTTTGATGGGGACAGCCCAGTGACTGCACTTGAAGCAAGATGAAATTTTTCAACTTCAGGATTCTCATTTTCTCCTGAAATTAGAATGCCTTGCTAAGAATGTAGAAGAGAAGTTGGATGGGGGAAGGGTGGGAAAGCAAATGAACCTGATATGTGAGGAGGGGGCCCTGACAGTTTGACACCACACCTTTTCTTCGGTTCCCTTGTGGAGTCAGACAGCCTTGGCAGGGTCTCAAAGGTTCTGGTAAAGCTCTAAGGTGTGATGAATGCTTGTGGCTGAGTCACCTCACCAATTTGAACTTCTCTTTCCATCTTGGTAAAATTAACCTTCCATAAAATGATCTTCTAACTTCTTTTCAGATAGAAAATTTGAGAATTTTTTTTTGACAGAAATTTTATTAGCACCCAAAATAGATGAATGTGGAGCATCTTAGCAAGTGGAGAACTGACGTCTTGTCCTCTGGACCACAGACTCTCGTGAGGAATTTGAATAACCTCCAAAAGACTAGGCATGGCAGGGACTACTCACTACTTCAGGGCACCCAGTCTCACCTTATTTCATTTAGTACTGAGACACCTTTCAAGGGAGTTTTGGTAGGGCAATCCCCAGTTTTCCTTCCGGTTTCCAAAAGTGGGATGTAAGCAGAACTTTAAGGGAACTCTCAGGCAACATCTCTAAATACAAAGCCCTTAGTCCTCTGCTCCCCCTGCTTCTTGTACCTGACAGGCCTCTTGGTTATGATGGGCCAGTCAACATGCCAACCTCAGTGCCCAGCTGACCTTGTGGAGAAGTAAATCTATTGGTCTGGACCACCCATCTGCCCACCTCACTTTCTATTACCTGAAAGAGAAATAGAGACTTCTCTTGTTAAAGTCAGTGCATTTGGTGTTTCATTTTGTACAGTGAATTAGCAGATTGTTGAATTAGAAAGCCATGGCTCAAAGAAGCAGCTTGAAAACCTCTTCATCACCTACTCCAGGCCTTTACAGTGCTCAGAGACCATTGTGCTCATTATGACACATGTCCACGTGATGACTGTGGCCACTATTAAAGCTTCCTCAGTTCTACCCTAGTGGAGAAATCTGCAGTCTTGTTGGACAAGAGGATCAGAAAAGTCCAACCAGTCATAATGTAGACACTAATTTATAAACTAACACAGAAACACAAAGCAGATTACAGTAAGTCCTCATCTAACATTGGCAATAGGTTCTTGGAAACTGTAACGTTAAGTGAAACAACATATTATAAAAGAAAATTCCCATAGGCTGATTTAAACAAGAACTAAGTTCATATGGCACATTTCTGGTAAAAAGAAAATCAAAACCAAACTTCTAACTAAAGAACCGAAACACTTCTAATATAAATACCAATTTATATTTATTCATTTTGCAACATGCCTAGCCTGGCACCTCAGGGTACAAGACAGGAACTAACCCAGGACAGGATGCCCTCCACACTCACTCACACAACTTCAGTTGGGACAATCTGGACACATGCATAAACCTAACAGGAAGAAAATGAGTCCCCAGAGAACTCACACCACCTGGGAAGAACATGCAAAATCTACACACTCAGTGGCCACAGCTGGAAATACGTCTGTCCCTTCATGAACATTATAATGAAACAACATTGAATGAAATTATTATGGGGTAAGCCTGAGGGTGGGACGATAGAGCTTGACCAGGTCTGTGCATCCTCATCCTTGTGCTTAAGAATACAGGACAAGGAGCCTTCCTGGTAGTGCAAGGGCTTAGGTCACAGCACTATGAAGTAATCTGCAGTCACTGCAGCACGAGTTTGATCCCCGGACAGGGAAGTGACCCACATGGCACAGCAGACCTCTCCTGCCTCACATGCTGCTCCTTTCAGCTGTGTATTCCAGTCAGTCTGCCTGTTCTGCTCCCCACTCTGTCTCTGGTGAATCCTCTCACCCCTCACACCTCTGGCCTATACCTTAGTTCTTGTATGCATAAATAATTTTTTTTTTTTTTTAAAGAAGACTAGGGCAAAAGCAGATAGGCAGAAAGAAACAAGAAAAAGGACTTATTCATCTGGAGTAAGAAAAGGGAGAGCTGATTGGCTGGCACTTGACTGATGCTGTTTTTCCTTCCCATAAATAGTGTCTGCTGAGCAGAGACCAGGGCGCACTTGGAAGTCAGCCAAAGGAGAATGGCCTGCTTGTGCTCCACCTTTTGGGAGCTCAGCATGACAGCTCTGGCCCCTACTTCCCAGCAGCCCCAGTTCAGGAAGTGGTGTGTGTGTGGGGGGGGGGGGGTGAGGGTTAAGGGGGAGTTGGGAAAGCACCACCTTTTACCATCAAGTTTGCTATGAGCATCACCCACTGGCTCAGAGTGATTCCTCACTGTTCTTATACATCATTATTTGAGGATCAACTGTTACAGGGCAACCCCAATTTAAAATGGGTTGGCCTGATTGTGGGTCCACACCCGTACACTTAAAAGAGATTTATAATGAGACTCACAAAACTAACACAAAAAGGTTAATAAAGGGTTTATTTACAAAAAGGGCAAATGAAGAAATGAATAACTCAGAAACAAAGAGAGAGAGAGAAGTTGGTGAATGCAATCTACCAGTTCTGCTAAGCTGGAACCCCAATAGCATGCTGAAAGCTGGCAGAAAACCAAGGGCTCCAAAGGCCAACCTGTCTGGCTATATACCAAGCCTGACTCTTAACTCCACCCTTAGTTCCCTGCAATCTGCCCTTCAGTGGTGATGACATTATGGGATTTGTAGTAAGTGGCATCTTGGATCTCTTTAGTCTGGGGTGAGGTAGGGTCTATAAAACCTATTTGTTGAGTTTGTTCAGGTCATCCCTTCCTCCAACAATGCTATTGTAGAAAATCTGATTTCTGTGCTCTTTTCTCCTTGCAGCATTTCCTGCTAACTCCTACCTTTTCTTTAGTCTTACCATTCTGCCTCGCTCGCCTTTCTCCTTGGTTTTTCCCTTTAGTGTCTGTTGCGGCAGGATGGGAGCACAGGAGGCAGGTTTGGGATGGTTCTGGGCAGACGGGTCAGGGAAGGAGAGTCTTGGAGCCCTCGGTGGCTTTTCATATTTTATTTAGTAGAGGTGGCCAGGTACATGGCAGGCAGGGGTGCCGGGGGGCTGGGGGGCTGGCAGGCCTCCCAGCCCCCCAGTGCATCTCACCCTCTTGGCTGCTGCTTCTCTCTGCTGCTGCTGTCAGGCCTGTTGGTTCTCTTGGTTCTCACAGTTCTGGCGTCCTCATGACGCCGCCCATTTATCCCCGTGTCCAACACAGGTGCGCCCACTTGCGCATGCCCACCCTGGAATGTTCACAGCACCACAGGTGTCCATCATTAGTGGTGGGAGGGTGGAAATACCTGATCAACCTTTACCCTACAGTGTCTAAATAAGTTATTAAAACATGTGCCATCCATGGCTCACCAGTGACGGCTCATGCAGAAGTAGGAAGGCAAATTATGTAGGACACAGTGGATTACTGGCAGCTCGAGCACCAGGAGATCTTGAAACCATGAGGACTATACACTGTAGGTAGGATTTCTTCCTGTTGAGATGCTGCTCAACCTCAGAGGAAAAATGGAAAAGGTCCACAGTCACCTGCAAAGGATAAACAGCTGTAAAAAGACAGAAATGTAAAGCGTTCAACAAACCTTCCTTTAAATGAGAGCTTATCACTGCCACCTTTGTCAGGCACCGGTCTAGGTGCTCGTGCGCATGCTCTCTGTTTACTCAAGGTAGACATTCTTATTCTCATTTTACAAATGGAGAAGCTGGAACTCAAAGGAATGATATTTGGGATCTGATTCGGCTTTGACTTTTCTCTCCCCCATATCATCACCCTGTCTCATGATTAAGATAAAAAATACAAGATGTTAAAAACTGACCTTGGAAGATGTGATGGCTAATTTTATGTGTCAGCCTGGATGGGTCAGGGTGTCCAGCTATGTGGTCAAACATCATTCTGGGTGTTTCTGTCAGGGTGTTTTTGGATGAGATTAATATTTAAATTGATGGGCTTTGGGTAAAGAACTTTGCCTGCCACAGGCAAAAGCTGAAGACCTGAAAAGAATGGGAAACCTGCCTTCCTCTGAGTAAGAATTCTATGGGGTTTTATGGGGGGGGGGGGGGATAGTTGGCCTTGGGCTTAAATAGAAGCAACAGTGCTTCCCTGGGTCTCCAGGCTGCTGGCCCACCCTGTAGACTTTGGACTTGATGTCCTCCATAATTCATGATTGAATTTCTTTGAACAAAAAATGGACAAACATACATATATATATGCACACATACACTGTTTCTCTGGAGAGCCCCAACTAATTTAGTAATATAAAGGAGGAGAGAGAATTACAAAGTGGAGGGAAGAATGCAATGTTCTCACAAGTGTGTGGTGGTAGATGGCAACCTAACAGAACCCGAGAGACAGGAAGTTTGTTGATTCACAGCTATACAGCTTCAGGGACATAGCCCCACACACTCTCTAGGCTAGTGAACCAATCTAGAGAGGCCACAGCCAGAGCAAGATCATCTCCCAGTTGGTAATCAGGCATTCCTGGCAGCATTCCTCCTCTTGGACTTATGGGAGGAATGCTATTTCCTGTCTGTAGGGTTAGAGAAATCAGGTCTTTCCACCCTCCCATCACTGGTGTGATGATGGACACCTGCGGTGCTTCGAGCTATTCCTAGGTGGGCATGCACAAGTGGGTGCACCTGAGTTGGACATGGGCTTAAATGGGCAGCATCATGAGAACACCAGGACCAACAGTACTGACCAACGCGAGCAGCAGAACCAACGAGCTGCAGTGAGAGCAGTGGGAGAGAGAAGCAGTAGAAATGCAGCTGAGAAGGTGAGATACGTCGGGGGCTGGGACGCCTGTGCCTGCCATGTACCTGGCCACCTCTGACAATAAAGAGTATAAAAGCCACTAAGGGCTCAAGACTCCTTTCCTTTACCCCACCATCTGCTAAGAACCATCCCGAACTTGCTCCATATGACTTCCTGCCTGCCGCTACACTGTCCCTTTGCAATTTGGGATGATCAAGGGCCTAAGTTCTGACCAATGAAATATGGCTGTTGTGATGTAAATTACTCTCAAGTGATCTGGGAATTTGCTATTCAATATGAGTTAACCAGCGATGAGGAGGATCATAAGCTCCATAGTAAACTTTGCATGAGTGTAGGGTAAAGGTTGATCAGGTCTTTCCACCCTCCCACCACTGATGATGGACACCTGTGGTGCTGCGAGCATTCCAGGGTGGGCATGTGCAAGTGGGCGCACCTGAGTTGGGACACGGGCATAAATGGGCGGCGTCATGAGGACGCCAGAACTGTGAGAACCAAGAGAACCAACAGGCCCGACAGCAGCAGCAGCAGCAGCAGCAGCAGAGAGAAGCAGCAGCCAAGAGGGTGAGATGCACTGGGGGGCTGGGAGGCCTGCCAGCCCCCCGGCCCCCCGGCACCCCTGCCTGCCATGTACCTGGCCACCTCTACTAAATAAAGTATAAAAAGCCACCGAGGGCTCAGAGACTCTCCTTCCCTGACCCGTCTGCACAGAACCATCCCAAACCTGCCTCCAGTGCCGCCTCCAACCTGCTGCTACAATGAGTAAGAAATAAGTCTTTCAACACAATAAATCACTGAGACAAGGGTTTATTTGATCCCTCCAGGCTGTTCTACCTTGAGTAAAAGCATCAGTAAGTTTCTGTATTGGTCCGAAGAGATCAGGCTACCTTGACAAGGCGTAAACAATATAGTGACCAAAACAGAAGGACATCTGCTTACATCAGTTGTGTGTCATTATTTTTAGTTTGGATGATAAATTAAACAGACATTGTACTTTAAAAAGACAAAACCTTTATATCTCTACTTCACTATCCAAAGTGAGCTTCCCTGCCTGGCAGTCTGCCCTCATTCAGTTCCTTTACATGGTCTCTTCTGTACCTTGAGACACTATTGTCAGCTGCAGGGTGGAAAAGGGCTGCTGGCTGAGGTCATCAGTGACATGTTGATTTTTTTTATCTTAAAACTGTCCTGATTTCCCCAAAATGCTGACTCTGAGCTTAAATAAAACTTAAGCTTTCTTCATGGCAGCAAGACCTAACAGTCTCCTAGCTCATCAGCTAACACAAGTAAGCTTCTGTGGGACTTCTAGCTTAAAAAGAATATCTAGTAACCAGTCACAACAGAACAACAGTAGATTTTCCTTTTCACACGGAACTTGTAGAAGAAAGTGCTGAAAGCAGAGCTTCTAACCCCTTTTGGTTCTTTTGGTTTGGAGTCTCTCTGGTCATGAACAGTTTCCTACCTGTAGGGTCAGAACTATCAGGTCTTTTCACCCTCCCACCACTGGTGTGATGATGGACACCTGCGGTGCTGAAGCATGCCTAGGTGGGCACGCGTAGGTGGGAGCACCTGCGTTTGGACATGGGCTTAAATGGGCAGCATCATGAGGATGCCAGTACTGACCAACGCGAGCAGCAAGACCAACAAGCAGCAGCAGTAGCAAAGCAGCTGAGAGGTTGAGATGAACCAGGGGCTGGGAGGCCTGCCAACCTCCCGGCCCCCTGGCACTCCTGCCTGCCATGTACCTGGCCACCTTTGACAATAAAAAGCATAAAAGCCATCGAGGGCTCCAAGACTCCTTCCTTTACCTCCTCCCCCCGTCCCATCTGCTAAGAACCATCCTGAACTTGCTCCTTCCTGTCACTATACTACTCAATAAAATATTCCTATCACAGAAAGCTGTCCTGATTTTCTTTTGACACTGTTCTGGATAATGAGCACAAAGAGACCCTAGATCTATGGTATAGTGGCAGGATGGAGGCAGAGCAAGTTCTGGATGGTTCTAGCAGATGGGGGTAAAGGAAGGAGTCTTGGAGCCCTCGGTGGCTTTTATGCTTTTATTACAGAGGTGGCATCAGGTACATGGTAGGCATGGGTGCTGGGGGGCCGGGAGGCTGGCAGGCCTCCCAGTCCCTGCGCATCTCACCCTTTCAGCTGCTTTGCTGCTCTCGTCTCATTCTGCTGCTCTTGCTGCTCCTCTGCTGCTACTGCTCTATGTTCCGCTGCTCTCACTGCTGCTGGCATCCTGTGACGCGGCCTTCATAGGCCTGTGTCCAAACCCAGGTGCGCCCACTTGCACATGCCCACCTAGGCATGCGTGCAGCACCACAGGTGTCCATCATTATACTAGTGGTGGGAGGGTGGAAAGACCTGATTTCTCTGACCCTATACATGGGTTTTTTCTTAACTTCTTATTTTGAGATAATCTCAATCCACATTAGTTGTAGGAATATGAAATTTGTTTACCCGGTTTTCCCTCAATAATAACATCTTACAAAACTCTAAAACAGTATCACAACTAGGATATTGACAAGGACACAACCTAAAGAGATCTTGTACAGGTTTTTCTATTTAGTGTGTGTTTGTGTGTGTGTGTGTTTACTTCTGTGCAGTTATACTACAAGTGTTAGTTTGTGTAACCATCACCACAGTCAAGATACAGCCCACCTTGGTTTTGCTCACTGTCACTTCCCCAAGGCGTAGTACAACAAAGACGATGCTCAGTAAATACTTGTTGAATGAACAAATAGTATTCTAGCTAGGAGCCTAACATGCCATAACAAATATGCCATAAACCAGCAATGTAAACAGGACATAAGTAACAAACAGTCCAGGCCCAGGCTTGGCAGAACAGCTGTGCCAGCTGCCTCAGGGTGGGAGATTACCGCAGTCCCATCACGTCTCCAGCTGATGAGCAGGAACAGGCAAGGACACCCAATCCTTCTAGGTTCAGGCCTAAAGATTACACATGTAGCTTCTCACATCTCAACACCAGAACCTAGTTGCAAAGAAACTAAACTGCAAGGAAGTCTGAGGTCCACTGTATCATCCACCTGCAATTCTTTCTCCTTCCCCATCCATAGCAAGGCTCACCAAGACAGAGACTACTTTCCCACCATCATTGCTGTCGTGCTTTGGCCAGTGGAACTGGGGCAGAAATGACAGGGTGTCAGTTCTGAGAAGTCTTCAGCAGTCCCTGGGGTTTCTATTTGCCCCCTAGCACATCAGCCTCCCCATGAGAAGAGTCTCACCAAGAGGCCATTGGTCCAGAGCATGAGGGACAAATGGAGCAGCCCTTAACTGGTTCTAGTTTTAAGCAGAGTTGCCTTTGCAGACTTGCTAGGAATACTTTTACTTATTCTGGTAAGTTGCTGGGATTTGGCGCTGCTTTTAATGCAGCTTTCATGTAGCAGACACCCAGTGGAGTGGCTGTAAGCTCAGGCTGACTGAAGAGTTCTATTATTAAAGAAGGGATGCATGAGCAATAGTTAACTACAAGCATTCTGTCTGTGGTGTGAGTGTCCCTGCCTGGATGTAGCAGAGACAGCCTGGCTCGGGGGATGGGAGATGACTCCTATAGGAGTCTAGAGGACACCGCAGCCAGCTTAGTTAGCATGGATATAATGTATAGGTATATGCTTTCCTGGACTGTGAAGAGGCTGAGGTGGGGGCAGCCAGAATGGGGAACCAGACAGGGAGCAGGATGAAGGGCAATTGGGGTGGAGGGAATGATGCCAATAAAAAACTGGGTCAGATCAAATAAGACCATCACAATAACAAAAAGGTATGGGAAAAGTTTTTCAAGCAGTGGTACTAATAATAGAAGCTGGAATTAATGTGTATTTTATCATATTAAATAGTATCTGTTGCCAGTACAGGTGTAGAGAATGATACCATTCCAACCTGGATCCTATACAAGGCTTTGGATGCAAATAAAAATTAACTTATGTGTCTGCCAGATCACTCAGAATTTTCCCTAAAAGCTCATTCTCCTCAGCCCCTCAGTGCTTGGACACAGTTTGCTCCCTATCCCTGAATGCAGCTGTTTTAAAGTACTGCTTGCTGATTATTTTGCCAAAAAGAATTGAGATGTACAGAAATAACACCGTGTTTTTCTACCTAAGCAGTTGCTAGAGATTTGCAAGGGGTAAAAAGCATGGAAAACATAGTGATTGGATGTGAACATCCATTTTGAGATGGATGAATAGTCTCCGATAAAGTATTGCGTGCTTATTTTTCCAGTGGTGGAAAATAAGACATGGTTTAAAACGTTTATTCAAAACAGGCTCACAAATGAAAGAGGAGAAATTACAACAGATGCAAAAGAGATCAAAAGAATAGTCAGACAATACTATGAGCAGCTATATGCTAACAAGTT
>JAGFMF010011585.1:0-45798 GCA_019455555.1 Galemys pyrenaicus | reverse complement strand
CTGGTGAGATGGTGATGGGGAATACATGGGGATTACAATTGATGGCAAGTATATGTAAATTTTAAAATATTTTAATAAAAAGAAAAAAGAATAAATAAAAAAAAATAAAACGTTTATTCAAATGTAACATACCTTAAAATTTAACTGTTTTTTATCTGCCTACTTTTATTGTGAAAAATTTAAAACACTTCAAAATTTTGAAAGAATTAGAATCACAAATGCCTTCTAATTTAAAGCTTTTATGTTTCTGTTTACATATTTGTATTCTAATTTAAAGAATTTAAATATTTGTTTTCTTCCCTTCTCACCCTCATTCTCCCCTGGTGGACATGGACACATACCAGTTTTGAAAAGAAGGTGTCAATATGGTATCATGAACTTCATCATGAATCTCCTAAGAATAAGGACAATCTTCCATATAATTACAATGCCATTATTGAATTGGGGTTTCAATAATGGAGCAGGCACAGAATCCCAGGTTCCCAGGTGGGCTCTTTCTCAGTGCATGTCTTCAGTGAGGAAAGAATTCAGTGTAGAAACCAAAGTTACAGAAAAACAAGAGACTTATTGATAGACAGGAAGGATAAGAAAGTTCAGCGAGTGGAAAGGGGTCCTCAGTGGGTAGCTGTTGAGGGGCAAGAAACCAGTGTTTATCTGGGTATAGTGGGCAAGGAGTAGGGGGTTGGGTATCTCCATGTTGTGCCTCTTATTCATTGGCTGGGCAACGCGGTCTCCTAGGCTACCCAGGTCTGCTGAGTTTGCTCACATTACCTGGTCTGCCTTTCTGAAGCTAACTTTGTAAGACAGTGCTAACACATTCTGTTATTGTGTTGGTGTTCTGAACATCCCACTCTTTACTGGGCCTTGGGGACACCCTCCTCGTCCACAGTTGTTCTCCAACCAGGGCAATAAATGCACTTAGGAGCTTGGGGCACCCTGTTTCTAACCGAATGCCTAGCTTCCTCCTTCATTTTCACACCTAAGAAATAGTAATCACTCTATAATCACAATATCTTAGCCATATTTAAATTTTGCCAGTTGTCCCTAATGATCAAATCCAGTTTTGTGGATTCTAGCTGGAGGTTAATCTGGAAAATCCTCCTCACCTTAACCTCTGTTGGTTTTGCCTTGTGACATTGACTTCTGAAAAGTTCAAGTCAGGAGATTTATAGAACGTTGTACATTTTTCTGATTGTTTTTTAATGATGTTCTTTATTTCTACTTGTAGGCTTGTAGTCCCCTTGAAATGAAAGTCAGGAGGCCGAGTTAAACATTTCTTCTCAAGAATATTTCAGAGGCATCTAATGAAGAAACTCATATGCTGGGCTTTTCCATTACTCGTGGCATTAAGGGTGATGACTTGGTTGAGAAAGACAGATATACCTAAGGGGAGAAGTGTAGGCCTAGAAACAGGTTGACTGGAGCAAAGTTTCCATATAATGTTTTCAATACTGTGGAAGCAAAAGTGGGAGGGAGAACTGAGGCAGATAAAGATGGCAAACAAATGAAAGGTGGTTTGTCTCAAGCAGACCACAGGTTCATAAGCATTGTGGCTATTTGCCTGATCATGTGGGACATCTGCAGAGAGGCTGTGTGGCACCGTTGTATTTTGGAGTCCTCCAGGGTAATCCCAGAAGTACTGTGCCTATTCTTCTGGATTGTGCTACCAGTTACCTCTGGGCAGCCACTGGGAAAGCCATGGTCTACATGGGTTCTGCTGCACTGGACATGGGGCTCGGGGCTGCTACAGCTACCACCCTGGTGGGTATAATGGCAGCCTTGCCAAGGGCAGAGATGCCTGTCATAGTAGGAGGGGACATAACAGTATGGGGGCTGGAGCTTTATCCAGGAATCAGGGGAAGAAGGGGCATGCAAGGCCAAATGCATCTGCAGGGGTGGGCATCCACTGCATTTAGTACAAAAAGGAACATCCTTTGAAATGAGTAATTGTCTGTAGGGTACTCTGAGTGGGAAAAACCTACTATCCACCTACTTTTCATAAGTTGGTTTAGTCCTCAGAATTATAACCTTTGAATTTGGTTTTTCTTTTCACTCTCCTTTCCTCATAGAAAAAAATGGTCAGTTTCAAATCCCTCATGAATAATTTAGTGAAATGCTATTCAGACTGCTCCCTTCATGTTTGGTTAACAGCAGTGATAGATGTCACCCCCAATTCAAAGCTTCCATCTGACCTCTAGGCTCCAGAGACTTGCAGGGCCTCCCTCCATGTTATGGGTTGTGCTATGAGGCTGTGGATGTGTGTTTCTCCAACCAGCTGTGAGCAACACAAAGGCAGGGACTCCATGTTTGTGGAATCAGTTGCTGCAGCTTGAGACCACTGAAATGCATGGACCATGCACAGTCCTTGGTGTCTCGTCTGTTTGCCTTATTCAAATGTTTTCAGTAAACACACCTTCCTACTGACTGCTAAGACTCCTCAAGACCTCCTGTCAAGACTTTTACAAAGACGGTAAAGATGTGAAGAAAACAGAGTAATGCTGGTGGGAGTGTAGGATGGTCCAGTCCCTGTGGAAAGCAGTGTGGAGGCTTCTCCAAACATTAAAAATAGATCTCCTCTATGATTCAGCAATTCCACTCTTAGGTACTTATGCAGAGAATACAAAACACCAATTTCAGGGGATATATGCATACCTATGTTCACTGCAGCACTAACTACAATAACCAAGTCATGGAAACAGTGTAACTGCCCAAAGACAGATGAGTAGAGTAAGAAGTTGTGGTGTATTTACACAACTGAATACTACTCAGCAAAAAGAAAAAAATGAAACCTTGTCATTTGTGACACATAAATGGAACTAGAAGATGTTATGCTAAGCAAAATAAGTTAGAAGGGGAAAGACAAATATGGATAATTTCTCTCATGTGAAAGAAACAAAACATGCCCTAAATATATGACAGCAGAACTGAATGTCGCAGGAGAAAGGGAGAGGGGAGAAGCAAAGCTGATGCAGTAGATGGTTGTGGAGGCCTTGGTGGTGGGCTTCATGTGGTAACATACATTTAAAAAGGTGGCATCATATATCTATGAATCACATACAATGTAGTAAACCAATGTTACCTCAAAAAATAAAAATTTAATAAAGATCTGCTTTTCATTAAATATTTTCCGTGAACACACCTTCCCTTTGTCAAGACTCATCGAGAACTGCTCCCCAGGTCACACTTCTTTCTGAACCTTCCCTCCCTTTGCCAACACTTCCTCATCCAGACCTCTCTGCCAGGGTCATGAGAGTGTCGCTGAAAAAAAACAAAAATCAAAGAAACTCATGCTGATGTTTAAACATTAGCTATTAGAATAAATATAAAATTTTGTTAAAAACAGGTACTTAGTAAACTCTGTTATGTGTGTCTAATGCTGTTAGGGTTGTATGAGGTGAAGACACAAGTTCCTGTGTTCAAGAATATACTGGAAGACAAGATTTAAATACATACATAAAAAGTCCTTTAAGAATGACTCAAAGTGGGACCTCACTGGTGGCACAGTGGGTTAAGCAACACACTATGAAACAAACCTTAGCCACTGCAGCACAAGTTCAATCCCTGCCCCTGGCTGGGAAGATGACCCACATGGTGCAGCAGACTTCTCCTGCCATGCCTGCCCTTCCCCTCAGCAGTGTATTCCAGTAGATCCATCTGTTTTGCTTCCCACTCTGTCTCTGATGGATCCTCTCCACCCCCATATCTCTGGCCTGTACCCCAGTTCTTGTTTGCATAAATAAATCTTTTTTTAAAAAAAGAATGATTCAAAGAGACCAGTAAATAGTAAAATGAATTAAAGTGAATTATAAAGGTCAGTTACTGTTTTATCATCTGTGGAATCAAAGATTTTGATGAGGTAATCCCTAAAGTTTCCTTAATTGTTCCAAATAAATTACCAAGTAGGTCTTTCCAATTTCATATAGTAAAATATCACGATATAATGCACACTTGGTGCCAGGTACCATTGCTGGCAATTCCTCCCGTTTCATGAGAATACCATGCAGTGGCCATTATTCATTTCATACCTGCCAGGTGAGTTAGCGCTTGACCCAGAGGTACCCAGGGACCCCCAAACTTTCACCTTAAAGGGGTCTCAGAACCCATGTACATAAAGACAAAGGAGAGTGACTGTGAAATTTAATGGCATTAGTGTGCATAGCGAGAGAAGATAAGAAGAAAGAATATTTCAAATAAAACACCCCAAATTACCCATTCCCAAACAGAGGAAATGCCCAGTCAAACAGAGTTGACTAGAAACAGGGCTGCTTGCCTGAAAGCTTGTCACAAACCTCGGGCACCTTTTGGTGGGGAACCAGGGGGAAGGGGTTCTGAAGCAGGTCCCAGAAACCTGGGAAAAGAAGCAAAATCAAAGTACAAATCAAAGCAACAAGTGCCATCATCAGCCCCCATCAGAGAAATTGAAAGACAATTTCTTTCAATTGTCTCTACATGTTTCTCCTGCATGTGTCTCCTTCCATTTCCCCAAGTCCCTGGTGCAAGCCCAAAGTCAAGAAGCAAGTGTGCCCTTCTTCTCATGTCTCCCTTGAGCCCACCTGCCTTCCCCATTATACAGCTTCCCCTGGCTGCTCAGTTCTGCCCCCCAATTCCCAGGCGCTGGTCAGAGATTGCTGCAGGCAAATGGGAGGGAGAGACACGGTGCCTCTCCTAAAAGGCGGGGAAGCTTAGAGCTGTCTGGTGGAGCTGGCATCTGAACCCAAGGCAGCAGGTGCTCCTGTGCAGACAGCAGCTGTGCCTTAGTGTCTCCCTAGGCCTGCACTGGCTCCCCACCAACACACACACACACACTACTTCCAGATGTCTCTTCCTTTCTGTGTTAATGGGAAAACAATGTATTATTCTTGAAAAGTTTATTCCATTTCCACCACACCACAAACTTGACCCTCTTAGTTTAAATGTGTATAATTTACAGCCATATTTTTAACTTTTTCTTGGCTCTATTTTTTCCCTAGGGTTTTGGCTTACTAGAATCTATACATTTCACTCCTATTTTAGCCCTAAGTCCTGCCTCTACTACTATATCACATTTCTGTCTTCATTTTCTCAAAATTGATCAGATGAAATATTTCACATTTTGTATCTTTTCAACCTCTCTTTCTTAGCTTTGATCCCATAGTCTCTCTGGGAAGCTTTCCACATGGTGAGGGCTCCTTTAAAACTAAGAATTCCCTGTGGTTGCTCAGTCTACTCATTCTATAGCTATTCATTTTCTACTTGAGTTTATGAAGATACCAGCAAGGGCAGAACTGAGGAACATGAACACAAGATTAGAGACAGCTGTACAGTGAATTCCAATACAAGACAAATCCATGCTGAGAGTATTGAGGTTCCATGACAGAAGAGGTGTTTGAACTGGCAATAAAAGATGTCCAAGGACTTTAGTGGGTGAAAAAGAAGTGGCGTCCAGACTGAAATGGAATGAGATAAACTGAGAATTTGTATCCTCAAACCAACCATCCCTGATTTCTTCCCTGGAATGACATGACTGTGGTATTCCAGGTGCTGACAAAGCCCAAAACAAATAGTAAATCAAATTTTTTTCTTAGAATAGTCTTCCACAGTGGGTTGTAGCTGAGTGATCAGCTCCACTTCATATAATACACGCAATTGTTTGCAGAAATTTCAATTGTTTTTCACCCACACAAGAAAGCACGTTAGAATGCAGATAAGCTTGATACTCCCTCACACAAGACTTAATATGCATCTAACTTCTTTAGAAGAGTCATCTGTGAAATGAGTCCTTTAATAATTAGTAGGAATAATTAAGTGTGATACACACTTAGCAGTGAGATAACATGGGTGTGTGTTGTGCAATCATCCCAGTCCGGGTAGGTTCATTTTCAGTTCTCTCAGAGGGTAAGAGAATTTGGAGCCTTGGGTGAATTTTGCAGTCTATTAATGCTGAGACAGGGAACCTTACACACAGGCAGGCAGAAATGGGGAGAAACTCCAACTCTGTCTGCGAGAGGCAAAATAGCAACTCCACACGCTTACCTCTTTACACAGGTCAAGTGCCCATAGTCACACAACCGATAGGACATATTGTTATAAATACATTGCTTGCTAGATGCCCAAATGTTGGAAAACATAGCATTTCAAGAAAAAGGGCCAGAGGAATTAGGGATGATTAACAGGTTTTTAAACTGGCTATGGAAGAAGTTTCTGGGTATCTGGCAAGAGGCAGAAAACATTATCAATTAAAGAAAACCAACCCAACCAGATCCAAAAGCAGTAAATTCCACAGTAATTTCAGGTACCTGGGGTAGGGGCAGAAAATATTATGTTACAAAAATGTCAACTCAATGAGCCTCTAAAACAATAAATTCTACAGCAATTTCATCAAAAAAACAATGTATATATTTACACCCCTTGCTCTAGCAAGATGCAGATCTCATCCCCAAGACTGCTTATCTGGGTCTACGCAGGTGTCTCTTTCTTAAACCTACCCCTTTCAGAATGTAGCTCTACCTGCCTGTGTCTATGCAGATGTCTTTTTCCTTAATAAACTTGCCTTGTACTGCTGAAGGGGACTCTGCCAAAATCTTTCTGAGAGAGACCCAAGAACCCCACATACCAAACTCCAACATCTGAACCCCATCAGTTTGAGGGTAATAATTGTAATTTTCAATTATCCCCCCCCCATGAGAATATACTTTAAAGGATTTGATGGGGGGGTGTGAAATCTTGTCACTGCAACAAAGATCAGCATCTAAGTGCCCTGCTACCAGGCCCATCTTAGGTCATCAGGAGTTACGACCTAAATACTCCTTTGTGAGCTTGGTTCTGCATGAAGTAAAAAATGAAGCATGGACCCAAAGCAGGAGACCTTCTAGCCTTCCATTTGATACAAGGCCATAAGGGGCACTAAAACTGGCCAAGGACACTGCCCAAATAACTTATTAGTCACTGAGTTCTTTACTTGCACACATAATTGCAAGACTATTCAGGTTTAGAGAACAGTAAACATGGGATTTATTTAACAAACCAGGGAAAAACAAAGAGTTACTGAGGCCAACAATGCCTGTTTAACTCACCTGAAGCAGTGTCCAGTGTTTTTCAGTCCTAAACAAATAAGCAGCTAAGATGGTGTTTTCCCACCACTGAGGACCTGGAACATTCAGCAGTCAGACCACAGGCCAGGTTCCACCTACAAAGACAACAGAAAACACAACAGGAATGCCCCATCACAGCACCAGTCAAAACAGCAGCTGCAGTGGCCAAATGATGTGACAAACAGTCACATTCACACAGCTCAGCAAGGCACCAGGTCTTCACCTTCCTGCAGGGCTATAATAGCAACAAAAACAGGAACAGTTTCGGTTGCTTGGCTACCTACAAAGCCCCCAAACTTTTCCTCTCTGAGGTTGGTTGCCGGAATCCTCTCCGTATTCTTCAGAGGCCCACAGTAGCCTTTTGGAAGACTGGCATAGTGGGGGTCAAAATTACTGACCACCAAAACTCTGAAGATCTGAAAATGCTAAAACCTGAACACAGAATGCTCAAATGCTGAACTCTAAACACCAAATGCACTCGGCTGGAACACTGAATCCTGGGGGCTGCTTCTGTAGTCCCTTATATTTCTTATCCATTTCCACCCCAAAATGCAATACTTTGTTGGCATTTTTCCTGGGGCTATGCATCCTCACCGGCACCCCGCTCCAGGGGCACCACTTGTAACAGTCTTTGGCTTTAGTCACCAGTTAACATGTTCAAGAACTTGTTGGTGACCACCCACTCCCAGGAGGTATTCCTGATTAATATGTCTTCCCTCTAACTGCTGCTTTATATCATCACTTCTGAACTGCCTTCATTTTTTCACTTGTAAGTCTCTTTTGTTCTTGCTTATAAGTGGTTCTTCTCCTTTCCTATGACTTGATATATCCTACAGGTAAAAAACTTCTTATTTCAGGCGGTGCTCCCTTAACTGGTCCTTTTTTTATTACCACCTAAAAACACACAAAGTGGAAGCCCAGTATACGAAAATGTCAGCCACCTGCCATCAGGATCCAAGGTTTCAAGATCTCACTAAGTAACTGGACAATACTCATTGGTGGAGCCATTCTAGGAAAATTCTGACCTGAGCAAATGCTCCTCATTTAAATGCAAATTCACAGATTTAAAACCAGCTAACCTAAACATCTATCTAGTTAGAACTTATAATATTACTCTACAATATTGTTAAAGAAAGGTGTTGTAAAGTAAGTGGGCTTTCTCTATGGCATAAACACACCTTAAGAGCCCTGAAAAAGAAGCCAGGTGAAAAATGGGAGCAGCTTCCTACAGGAGAGGAGATCCAGGACTTTTGCCATTCCCAGATGGAAGGGATGTTGCATGTTTCCCCTGGAAGCTCAACATTACCAACACCCTGGTACCTTCTGATGTTATCTATAAACCTCTAAATGCCACATATATTTTCATAGCTCTTTCCATTTTTAAAAGGACACCCACACCCTTGTTTTCATTTTATCCTCATGAATAGCTTTGTAGGATTAAAGCAGATTGTGAATATCCTTGCCTTAGAAGAAGAAACCAAATGTCCACAATTCACATAAATCAGAGGAGCCAGGTTCTGAGCCTGCAGGTAGGAATTCAGGAACCTGAGCAAATACATATATACAGGTAAATAAGGTCTCTTTCCTTAAGAAGTTTATAATCTAGGGGCCTCCCTGGTGGTGAAGAGGGTTGAGCGCTGCTCCACCATGAAGCATGTGAGCACAGCAGTGCACAAGTTGGATCCCCCTCCAGGGAGGGGACCCACATGGCACAGCAGACCTCTCCTGCCTCACCCACCGCTCCCCTCTGCACCGTGTTTCAGTCCATCCTGCCTCTTCTGCTCCCCACTCTGTCTCAGGTGAATCCTCTCACCTCCTGTACCTCTGGTCTGTACCCCAGCCCTTATATGCATAAATAAATAAATCTTCAAAAAAACACTTATAATCTAAGTGGGGAGAAATGCTCAAAATTAAAATAATTAAAAAATATAAGGATCAAATAAGAGAAGACTAGATATGAAACATTAAGTGTATTGTTAAGTAAGAAAGTTATGATTTTCAGTGTAATTAATAATGATCAACCCGTGACTGAACTGAGATTCCAAATTCACAGCTTAATATTCTGGGTTTTACTCAGATTCTTTCTGGTGTCTATAAAATATCTTCAGTTTCACACTTTAACTATGGCAATGTCAGTCCTGTATTTGCAGATAACTCGGGTCAAATTTTTTTTTTTAATGTAAAAAGGAACATGAGAAAGGGGGTGGGAGTTATCTGTCTTCAGTGTTCCAAAAAAGTTTACCCTTGCTTCCTGGAATTGCTGAGAGAAAAGATTTTAGAGTGTGGGAAGATGACTAATGAAATCACACGAGAAAAGGGACATTTAGGAGGAAAACAGTAAAGAATGACAACTAGTTAAAGCAGAGAATAAGTAAGAACAGAGTTAAACAAGCCCATAGTTAGCACTGTCTTCACCTGACATGAAACAAACATGGTGGGATAGTTACATGCCAATAGGGATAGAAGATAATTTTAAAATTGATATTTTTCAAAAACTAGGATGGTACTGGCCAATAGCAGAAAACACAAAGTTCACCCCGCCCCCCTGGAGTACCTCCTTCCTCTAAGAACTCAATCTTTTATGTGGAGATTGTGTTCCCTTTCTTTATTTACTGTATCACATTAACAACAAAAGCAGATGCATGGTGAAAACAACTCCAATGTCCAAAAAATTATGAATAAACAAAAAATATGAAGACAATGAAATGTTACTAAGTTACAAAAGGAATGAAGAGTTGATAGATGCTACAATGTGGATAAACTTCTGAAACATGACAAGTGAAAGAAACCAGACCATGTAAGGTATAAGCCTATTCATAAGAAATGCCCAAAATAGACAAATTGATGGAGATGGAAAGTAAACCAGTGGTTGTCAAGGGTCTAGCAGAGGTAGGAATGGAGACTGACTGCTAATGGGTATTTTAAATACCCATTAAATGAAGTATCTTTCCAGGATGATGAAAGTGTTCTGGAAGTAGTGGTGATGGTTATACAACTTTGTGAATATACTACAACCATACTTTAGAAGGATGAACAAAACAGGTATACAGTGCTAGAGTTTTAGTTTAAATTTAAGGAAAACATCAGAGTACTGAATGGTATTAATCTGACATTTCCCTAGAAACATAAGAAACATCAAAAATAGAATAAGCATAGGGGTCCTACAGGGTAAGTCTCAGCTCTATCACTGGTATGGTTTGAGTTCAATTCCAAGCCAGGGAGCTAACCCATATATGGCACAGCAGATATTTCCTTTCTTGCTTGGTGCTCCCCTTAGCAGTGTATTTCAGTAGATCTGCCTTTTCTGCTTCCAACTCTGTTTCTGGTGAATCCTCTCACCCCCTTTACCTCTGGTCTACACCCTAGTTCTTCTTTGCATAAATAAATAAATTTTTAAATAATAGAATAAGCATAACTGAAACACTACTCACCAAAAAAAGAAACATGGAAAAGAAACAAAAACATAAAAATGAGTAAGATGGAAGTGAGTCAGATTTCCCAACATATACATAATTGGTATTTTTAAAAAAATGAAAGAGAAAAAGTGTGAAAGAAGCATTAGGTTGAAATTTTCTGAATTAATCATAACAATAGTAATGGGCATTTATTGAGCTTCTACATGCTGGGCATAGTTTTCAGCACTCTACCTGCATGATTTCATTTTTATTCACAATAATTGAAAAAAATACCATTCAAGTGAATAATTTGAATAATTAAGTAGCTACTATTATCAGCCCTACAGTATTCATAAGAAAATAAAGTACAGAGAAGTTTACTAACTTGCCATAGGAAATAGTACAGTAAGTGGCAGAAGTGGAATGAGTAGCTTGAATCTGCACATTTAAAAAATATAATCTATCCAGGAAAAGTTAATATAACTAAGTCATCCTGGTAAAAAGGTCACTGAACTTCACAGATAACTGATGTGGGTAGGCAGACTGGAATATCAACGAATCGGACTTTAGTTTTCTCAACATGAATGAAGGTCAGAAGGTCAGAAGACTGAGCTAGCAGAGCAAACCTGAGGAAGTGCTACCTAAGACCTTTAAGGTAGACACACTTGTTCTTTAAGTAGAAAGGCTGAAACTGAAACAGGGGGCGGTGGACGGCTCTGACTAAAACAGGAGACAGAGGAGGCTCTGAGGCCAAAGAGTCCCCAAAAGCTCCTAAAGGCCAAAAGACCACAAACCAGAATCAAGGGCTATAGCAACAGGGACTATAGCCTTACAGCGGACAGTGCCCCATACAGGTCACTGTCTATGGGTTCTCATTTACTGTATCACATCAACAACAAAAGCAAATGCATGGTGAAAACAATGCACAATTGCAAGAGACCTCACGCTCCAGGAACAACTACCATGGGATTTATTTACAAACAGGGGGAAACAAAAATGCTTATGTATCTACAAGAGGCTGGATGCTTCATCCAGACAGCATCAGTGTTGGTAGTCACTGGTCACCAGGAGTGCAGGGCAGCACTGGCTAGTAGCGATGTGACCACTACGTTGTCTGCAGAGGTGGTATTCAAAACACCCAGTGTTACAGTTCTTGTAAGTTGTTGGTTTATACCAATAATAAACAGCTCTGAGACACCAGGCCCAGGGCCTTTGGTGCTCTTTCTAGTCAATGTCAGAGAGAGGACCAAGGCCCAGTCTCTACAGAGTCATTCAGCCTCTCTCCCCTCTTCAGAGGGTGGCTGCTGGATGCTTCCCTACTTTCTTCATAGGCTGGAACCCTCTTCTTCTCTTCAGGGCTCTCCTCTTCCTCTGCAGGGGCCCTTCCTCCTGGTTGCAGCTCCTTCGGACACCTTCTTCCTCTGGTCTGCTGCTTCTCTGCTCTGCTCTCTTCTCCGTCTGCTCCTCCATTGTCTGCTGAATCCCACTGAATCAGTGCTTCTCTGCTGAATGAATTCCCCTGGCTCACGTCGACCCTGGCTTATATTCACTTTCAGGGTGCCCCCTCCACAGTCTGATTGGTTCATTTTTCAATTCTGCACCTGATTGATCTGTTCCATAATTCAGGAAGTGCAATTGACAAAAGTGCTCTGCTACCTCTGACTGGTGGTGAGAGGCGGATCTCGGCAATAAAACATCAACCAACCCATAGTTCACACCCAATTGGTTCATTCCTTGATCCAGGCAGTACATAAAAGGTTTCTGAGGAGTGACTGCCACAACTAACTTGTATAGTGGAGCAGCACACAAATCTGCTCCTGCCTGCTGTAGCCCGGTAACAAAACTACTGTCATTTTGATACAGAGCAAGGACACTGTCCAAATAGTTTATCAGTCACTGAGTTCTTTAAGACTATTCAGGTTTAGAGAACAGTAAAAATGGGATTTATTTAACAAAGGGGAAAACAAAGAGTTACTGAGGTAAAAAATGGCCGTTTACCTCACCCAAAGCAGTGTCCAGTGTTTCAAGTCCTAAATAAAAAGCAGCTAAGAGGGTGTGTTCCCCACACTGAGGATGCAGAGCTCCTCTCCCGAACAATAGGCCACGCACCCAATATGGCTTTTTCTTGCCACTGCAGACATGTGGCAGCCAGACTATAGACCAGATTTCAACTCAATAATACAACAGAAGACACAACAGGAGATGTCCCAAAACAGCATCAGACAAGCAACACTCAAAACAGCATCTGCAGCAGAGGAACTACCAGACAAATGGCCACACTCATGCAGCTCAGCAAGGTGCGTAGCTCCAGGGACTTTGCCTTTTCTGCCAGGCTGTAACAGCAGCAAAACCGGAGACACTTTCAGTAGCTTGGCTACCTGCAAAGCCTCAAAACTTTTCCTCTCTGAGGTTGCTAGAGGCCTCCACCTTCAGAGGCCCACAACAGCCTTTTGGAAGATCAGTGTGGTGGGGGTTGGCTGAAATCGCTGACCACAAAAATGCTGAATCTGAAACACTGAATCCTCAAATGCTGAATCTGAAACACTCAGTAAAGGGGGGCTGCTTCTGCAGTCCCTTATCTCTCTTATTAGTTTCTCCACCCCCAAAATGTGATACTTTTTAGCATTTTTCTTGGGGCTATCTATCTTTGCCAGCAACCCCATCCTGTGGAGCACCACCTGTAACAGTTTTTGTTTTCAGCCATAGTAATTTGTGTTTGAGGCTTGCCACTTGTGACAAACTTTGTCTAAATTAGTAAATCCTGGGAAAGAGCTGACTGGGCTGGTTTGGGTAGTGTGCCACCCTTTCCCATCACCTGGGCATGGGATATCACGATTGGTCCAGATTGGGAAGAGATGGAGAGAACAGACTCATGAAGTAATTGGGAGATGAACTTCATGGGGTGTGTTGATTGACTGTATGTGAGACTCCTGTGGAAGACTTGTGAATTTCTGGAACAAGCAATTGGTTGGATGGTGGATTCAAGTGCTGAGAAGGAAGGAGAATGGTGGAAGAAGGCAGGAGGATCCTGTGAGATGTGCACAATGGACTCTCTCAGAAGCTGCTAACAGGTACAATAAGACAAAAGGAGACAGAGTGTGGTTGTTTTCTTATAGGCCAGAATTATAAAATGTGTTTCATGCTAAAAAGGCACATGACAGATGGGAAATATACAAACTGACATTTGTATCTATCAGACTTTGGACTAAGATCAGTACAAAGAATAATTGCCAAAATGAGAAGACCTGTAAACCATAAAAAATCATCTAGTTTATAAATTAAATTCAAAACAATTATTATCAGAAAAGTGTCTGGAAAAGCATAGATCTGAAAAAATATTTTTGTGAAGGTGGCAAAGAAAGCATTGAAAAACAAGGTAATACAGAAATTTTCAATAACAGTTATTAAAACTATACAATACACTCATGGAACAGGTGCCAGCATGGATAAATACCAAAGCACAAAGGGAAGCCCTAATTCATGGAGATTATAGATTAGCTGCTTGGTTTTTAGTTACCTTTTCTCTAGTTGGAGAGACTGGACACCTAAGTGCTTTGCAGTTAGATTAGGCGCTTGAGTGAGATAAGGAAGGCAGAGTGGGGGAGGTCATTTTCTTGCTACTCCTGATGGAAACATAAGGGTGCCATAGGAAAAGGGGCCCACCTGGAGTAAAGAGCCTTGGGATCATATGCACCTGTTCAGTTTCATTTTGCCACCCCCAGAATCCAAATAAGGTTCAGGAGTTTCTGCCTCTAGACCACCAGGTGGAATAACTGATACAAAAATCCCTAGCTTACTCCTAGTTTGAAGGAGAGCATATGCAGCAAGACCAGATTTCTACAAAGACCAAAAATATATAGAAGAAAAGCAACAAACTAGGAAAATACCTGCAACATAAGTAACAGTATTTAACCTTACATCCTATAAAAAGTTCTTACAAATGAATGAAAAAAATGAGTCCAAGTGGACAAAGATATGAGTAGGTGGTTCACAAAAATGATGCATAAAAACACACTTGATTTATAAGTAATTAATGAAATGAAACAGTAATGCAAAACCATTGGTCTGTCAGATTAGCAAAGATGACAAAAAATGAGAAAACAGGGCTAGCAGAGTGGTAAAGAGCACCTTGTGACTACTGGTCTCAAAGTGTTACCAAGCTGCAGCTGGAAAGAGGAGTAGTCTCTGGCTCCCCTGCAAGTCAGTGTGGTAGTCCTTCCGAAGAAAACTTTTATGTAGCAGTGTGCTGCCTGGATTGTGGAATGGACCAATCAGATGTGAGCTATGGGTTGATTGATACCAGGACTCTACCTTTCACCACAAGTCAGTGGTAGCAGAGCCCCTCTTGTAAATTACACTTCCTGAATTCTGGAACTGGCCAAAATGGACCAATCAAGTGCAGAATTGGAAAATGGACCAATCAGACCGGGGGAGGGGGGTGTGCACCTTGAAACTGAATATAAGGCAGGGTCAAAGGGAGCTTGGACTACTTTGGGATGTGGAGCCATTGGGGATTTGGAGCAACCTGGAGGAGCAGACAGAGAATCAGCAGTCCAGAGAAAGAAGGGATCCTAAGATGCAGCAGAGGAAGAAGAGCTCCTTCAAAGGCAGAGGAGAAGATGATTCCAGCCTTCGAAGAAAGGAGGGAAGCCTCCAGCAGCCACCCTCTGAGGAGGGAGAGAGACTGAAGGACTTTGTGAGGACTGGGACTCAGTCCTGTCTGTGAAACTGACTGGAAGGAGCACCAAAGGTCCTGGGCCTGGTGTCTCAAAGAGCTGTTTGTTGGTGGTATAAACCAACAACTCACAAGAGCTGTAATATTGGAACACCGCCTCTGGAGGCCCGTAGTGATCATTGCTACTGGACAGTGCTGCCTAGAACTAGTGTGACTGGTGACTGCCAACACTGATGCTGTCCGGATGAAGCAACCAGCCTCTTGTGGATACATAAACATTCTTGTTTCCTCCTGTTTGTAAATAAACCCCATGGTTGTTGTTCCTGTAGCTTGAGGTCCCTTGTTATTGTGTGCGGGTGAGAACCCGTAGACAGTAACCTGTATTGGGCTCTGTCCTCTGATAGGCTATAGCCCCTGTTGCTATAGCCCTTGATTCTGGTTTGTGGCCTTTTGGCCTTTTGACCTTTAGGGTCTTCTGGGGGACTCTGGCCTCAGGCCCTCCTCTGGCCCCTGTCTCAGTTGGAGCCTCCCCCTCAACTGCCCCCTGTTTCAAAAGCAGTGAAAATGTACATATCTTTTGACAATATGCCTTAAAAGCCTTCGACAATGACACCCAGTTTCAGGATTTTATTTCAGGATTTAGCTACAGGTAATTCTTCCAAAGTAAAAAGTTAGAAACAATACAAAAACAGGATGGTCATTGAAAATGTGATGGCAGTATCTTTTTAAAAATTTTGATACTTTGTGACATGGAAAAGTGTTTACAATAAATTAAGCAGTAAATCTAGTTATAATGCCTGTAGGGTCTGAGACGTTTCAGGCTTTTCCACCCTCCCGCCACTAGTATACTGATGGACACCTGTGGTGCTGCGCAAATGTCTACGTGGGCATGTGCAAGTGGGCACACCTGAGTTTGGACACGGGCTTATATGGGTGGCGTCATGAGGACATCAGAACCAACGAACATGCAGCAAGACCAATGAGCAGCAGAGGGAGAACAGGACGCCAGTCCTAGAATAAGAGCAGCAGGAGAAGCAGCCAAGAGGGTGAGATGTGCTGGGGGCTGGGAAGCCTGCCAGCCTCCCTCCGCCCTCTCCCCCAGCACCCATGCCTGCCATGTACTGGCCACTTCTGACAATAAAAAGTGTAAAAGCCACCGAGGGCTCCAAGACTCCTTCCTTTACCCCCGTCTGCTAGAACCATCCCGAACTTACTCTGTGCTGCCTTCCTGGCACCACAGTGCCTCAGATATGCATGCATCTAAATAAAACAAATCTAGAGAGCTTGATTATTACTGGCTATTTACAGGTGGGTTTTTAGTTTTGCTTATTTATAACTTGTTATTCTGTAATGATTGCCTGTTACTTTTAAAATTTTTAATATCGGTTTACATTGCTGTTTGCATTATAGGAGTGTAGGATTCCCTCCCCCCACCCCCTTTCAGGTGTAATTGCCCTAGTGCACCCCATAGACTCTTGTGGTCCTTCCTCCTCCTCCCCCCCTTTTGGTTGCTCCCATTCAAGTTTGCTTTCAAAGGTTAGTTTTTGGTTTCTCTTTTTTTCTACATTTTATTTTGTTTTTCTATATTCTACATATAAATGTATGTAGAATTTACATTCTACATACTAATACACCATCTGGTATTTGTCTTTTTTGGCTTTCTCCTTCTAATTTCAATTAGGATAATTCCCTCCAGTTTCATCTACCTAACTGTGAATGGCAGTTTATTTTTTTTGATAGCTAAGTAGTATTTCATGTATGTATGCACAAATATACATATATATGCATACACAAATGGGTATAAACATACACACACATGCACCAAGAAGATGTGTAGTAAATACTGTTGGCTATTGTAAACAGTGCTATAATGAACATGGACTTGTGGGTTTCCTTTTTTTTTTTTTTTGTGGGTTTCCTTTTGAATTAGTGTTTTTTTTTATTCTCCAGCTAGATACCTGGTGAATCTCAGGGTAAGTTAGGGTTAACTAGGTAGCTTTAGGGACAGTGCAGGCAAGGACTTTGGGAGAGTTAAAGAGGCTTCTAAGATATGGACAATAAATTCAAAGAGGTTCTAACCAAAACATACTCCAAAAATGAGGACAGAAAATCCAGAAGGACTAAACAAAAACAGTAAAACTTAATAAGACCTTGGACAAGGGAGATAAACGCAAAGATAACAGAGATAAAGTAAATACCCCTAGACACGGGCCCATAACGTGTCTTTTGCCTCTCCTTGGTAACACTACCCTGGAGTCTTTTCTTTTGTTCTTTTGACTCTAAATAAACTCTTACTTTCTTGAATAAAGTTTGCTTCTCTCTGCTTACTCATCTAAAAAAATTTGTGAATTTGTTTTTATAGCTTCATGGGACAAGAACTGTGGTGGTTCAAGGGTTAAATTAATAATGGACAGTGGCTTCACTAGGAGTGTAAATGTAGAGTCATATGGCAAATCCATTTGTAATCTTTTATGAAACCTCCTTGCTGCTTACTACGGGAGCTGGACCCTTCACATTTTCACCAAAAGTGTAGGCTCCTTTTTCCCTACATTCTTGTCAGCATATAATATTTTTTTAAACTGGTAATTTGAAGGTGAAAAGAGAAGTCAGTAAATTCTAAATTCACAGAATTAACCTTAAACCTACATTAATAAATAAGTTTATCATACATTTACCATAAATTAACTAAATTTAGTTTTCCTGCCATCAGAGGTAATAAAAACTAAAAAAGGAAGTTATAAAAAATAAAGTTACAATTAAGGCACATCTGTCTTTGAACTATAAAATCTGTACCTTTTACATATGTATATATAAACTATTTGGAAGAATATCCACAAAATTTCAAAGTGGGTCCCTTCAGCAGGGTTAGAAGGAACAAAATTAACCTTTTCTTTACAGTTTTTTTTAAAGAACTTTGTTATTATTTGTTATTATAAGCATGGAAACTAGTTGATTTTAAAAGCAAAAATGGCTTTAGTAAAAAAAAACACTTAGAAACAGAACAATATGGTGTGGTAAAAATCATAATGCTAAATATTTATACTATGTAACTCATTCATAGTATTCACAGGTGAGGCCTGGATGGGAACATTCTATCATGAAAATAATTGCTCAACTTAGTTAAGTAATTCTATATGTTTCTCCAGCATCTAGTATGAGCCAGGGAGGGTTGACAAATGCTATGGAAAAACTAGAGCAGGATGTAGGAGATGGGCATTGCTGTGGGTGAGGGTCAGGGAGAAAATTTGATGTGGGAAGTCCTCACTGAGAAAGTAACATTTGAAAAAAGATTTGAGAGGTAAGGAAGTGAGTCATACACATATCTATAAGCAAAGGGGACAGCCAAAGCGAAGGCCCTAATGTGAATTCAAGGAACAGCAATGAGAGCAGTGCAGCTCAGAGGGTTAAGCCACTGAGAGCTAGTCAAAGGAAGCAGGTCAATTAATTGGGCTATTGTAGACTGTTCTAAGTATTTTTGTTAGAGTGTAATCTCCATAAAAAAGGGAGGGTAAATGTTTCCACCCCACCTAGTGGAGGGTGGAGCTGAGCAGCAAAAAGAAGTTAGAAAAGACTTGGAGAGAAGACTTGGAGGAGGAGACAGGTGAAGAGGTTGTGCATGCTTTGGACTTGAACCAGGGACTTAGGGGACATGGAGACGTGGAGATGAACAGAGACATCAAAGAAGATGAGTTAAGACACATACAGACACGTGGAAGAGACATGGGTGAAAGACCTATTGGGAGGTTGACAATGGCAGCTATTACCTTGATTCATACTTTGATTTTGCTCCCTTCATCTGATTTACTGGGTACCTTCTGGCCCTCTCCCATAGTTCCATCAGGTGCTCTGGATTTGTGACAAGTGTTCAGGCCTCAGTGGCCCTGCTTTGGACCAACCATGTTTGGCTGGGCATTTAACCATGAGGGGATGGGTAACTTTGGATGTTTTACTGGAAAACTGTTACCCTTTCTTCTTCTTTCTCACTATGCACACTAATCCTATTAAAATTCTTCCACACTGAGTATGCTTTGCCTTTATGTGGCAATGGCAGACCCCTTTAGAACATGCAAGTTTGAGGGTGTCAGGGTACCCCTCATTCTGCACTGGTTATTTATTCCAAGTGAAGAGGTGAACAATTGTAGGGTTTTGTGCAGAGATACCAGGATCCTTCTGGCTGCTGTGTGGAGACTAGACTACTGGAGTCGGGGTCAGGAGAGAGGAGAGGTATCTAGTTCTTCACATGAGGCTGAGACATTCCATATTTTGATGTAATTTAATGGTAGAGTCAACATGTTCTCCAGATAGATTGAGAGAAGAGCACAAGAATGGCTCTTCGGGTTTTGGCCTGATTAAGTGGAGTTATTGTTAATTCAGATGAGAAAGAAAACTGGGTAGATTAGGCTTGGGGTAGGAGAAAGATTGAATTTATTTACAGATGTGTTTATGAGTGCAGAACTAATATGAAGTTTGCTTAAAGAATATTTCTAATATTATGATGACATCTTTCAAAAAAAAATCATTTCAAGACTCCAGACTGTTTACTGAAAGTATGCAAGTGACACTAGCAATCTGGAGTAGCCAGAATGAATAGAAGACATACCAGCAGACAGGAGCCGAACCAGTTTTCAAAACAGAGTGGGGGAATCAAGGCTTCAAATCTGTCCACAGTCCTGGCAAAATTCTACATGTCAACAAGAATATGACATATGAACCTCAAATATTAGTAGCTCCTGCTGAATCCAGCCTGAAGTCAAGAGCAAGTCAGACCAATGTATGCACTAGCAAAGCCCAATCTTTTTGTGTGTCTCCCTTACTAATACAGAATATTTCTAACTCGGATTTTTCCCTTTCACTAAACAATCAGCTTGTAACACAAGCTGATTGCCCTACAATTTACCTCAACCCTTAGTCTACTAGAGATAGCATCAGACCACACAAGTTAAGGGCTCAGTTCCACAAAACTTCCCTAACTTTTAGATGGCAATCACAAGTAGCAGATCCCCAGGTTACCAACAGTTTGTGCCAGTCTTGGTTATAAATCAGAGGTTCCCATGACCACTTACCTTTTGGATTTGATTATTTGCTACAGGGGCTCAGAAAACTCAGTGACACATTTATGTTACCAGTTTATTAAAAGATAAGATAAAGGTGTAGATGGTCAGATGAAAACATACACGGGAAAGGTCTGGGAGGGTTCCTAGTACAGCTGTGTACATGTAGTTAGGGGTACATCTCCCTCCCAGTAAGTAAGTGGCTGTGTATACTGACCTGAAAATTCTCTGAACTTCATACTATCAGGGTTTTTATTAATGATTCTTTAATACATAATAATGTTTAATCAATAATTTCATTTTTAGCTTTTTTCTTAAAAGAATGGGGAATGGGACTGAAAATCCCAAGCTTCTAAACATGACATTCCAGCAACAAGTGGTCATTTAGAAGTCATCCAGGAGCCTACCCACAGTTACTGCAATACAACAAAAACATTCCTATCACCCAGGAAATTACAAGGTTTTTCAGGAGCTCTGTGTCAGGAATGGGGGTCAAAGACCAAATATCAGAACAAATTATTTAAGAAATCAAAGGGCTTAAGGTGCTTCGTGCCTAATAAATATTTCTTATAAGTCACAATGCCACAGAAGCTATGCCAGACAAATGGAGATTAGGTCCTAGTTTTCTAAAGGGAGGTGGCAAAAGGCTATAAATCCTTCTACTATCCTAGCAAGTTCTAAAACAAGTTATTAAATGGATGACATATGAGCTCCCAAAATTAGCAGCAACACTTCTTAGTCAATAGGAAGTCTGATCAACATATTTAGAAAAATACAACTGGGACAATTTTGGAACTTGTAAGTCTAATGTTTAAAGGAGTGGGAATGTTATTGGAGAGTGGCTGGTGTCAGGTAGCATGCAACAGTATCTGACAGTATTTCATAGGTTATTAGGCACTGCCACTGAAAGGCTCCAGCTTGGCCTCTACAGTTTTCTAGCCACTCAACCGCCCATAAACCAGTCTGCTGCTCAGCAACCTTGTAACCATGTTCCTGACTTGTGGGTATTGATACTGGTAATGTAGTTCCCAAAGTACATCTATACCAAAGGACCGTCCTAGTTAGTGGCAGCACATTCATTTTATGTGCACTGTCATCCTTTTCCTTATCTTTTCACATACAGTAAGGTCCTGTAAAAGCAAGAAAAAGCATAAATCAACTCTCATCTGGTACTACTACAGAGCTCTCAGTACAGCAAATGAAGAACACGGGCCTTGGTGTTTTCTGAATGTTTTCGCGCCGGGAAACTATCTTTTTCAGAACCCACCTCTCAGTCCGCCAGACGGTTGCTAGGCGACCTTTGGACTGCTGGAAAGGGGCGGACTCCTCAAGAGTAGACTCCACCGCTTCGTCCTCGCTCTCGCCCCGCCCACTTCCGCCTTAACTCTCGCCCAGCTAGGGAGTCTAGCGTCAACACTCGCGACGGGCCGAGGCGTCGTGACGCATGCGCTCTTCCTTCCCCTGCGGTTCGAAGTGAGGCGCGCTCCCGCTCTCGCTCTCGGTCGTCATTTGCCCCGCCCCTTCTTGTACTGTAATTACTTTCGTCCCCTGCTCGGTTCTCCAGTTTGCCCACACGGCATCTTCAGCCCTGTCGACAGTGACTGTAAAACAACTTCAAGCCTTGTAGACCCATAACCCAAACTCCTTGGTGGCGATGGGTGGAGGGGCGTTGAGCAAACTAAGGCTGGCAGCGGGTGAGGTGGCAGTTGCCACGGGCTCACTTCCGGAGGGCGGCCGGAAGTGGCTCCAGTGGATAGTGGGAGGGGGAAAGGAGCGCAAGGGGGAGGGCAGGGCCGCTGGGGGTCGAGGGGGTGGGGCCTGGGCCGGCAGTGGGGACCCGGCCTGGGGCCTAGACTCCTGCCAGGGTTGGGCCGCGGCTCTCTGCCAAGACAGGGCGGGCGGGAACCAGGTAACAACCCAGCACAGATAGGGTGAGGGTCGTCCGGGAGGTAGAGGGTGGGGGTTAGAGTCGAGGGAGGGTCCTGGTGTCATCCCCTTAAACGGTGAACACCGATCTCTGGGCTCCTAGCAGAAGGGTGGGAGGAGTTAAATTCTTAGCGGGGAGGGGGGTGGGGGGTTCATATGAACGCCACGCCCCTACAGGGAGGGAAGGGTGTGTGTGTGTGTGTGTGTGTGTGTGTGTGTGTGTGTGTGTGTGAATTTATAAGGGAGATAGGGGTGGGCTCCCAACTGAGAAATTGGAACTCTGTGGGGCTATTGCTGGCAGAACTTGGGCCTCTGACATTCCAGTAGAGTGCTTTCTGGAGTGGCCCTGGGAAGGAGTTTGACAGAGATTGGGAATTATAACCCTGGCACAGTTTTAGAAGCAGAGGGGAAGTCAGGGTGAAGAAAAAGAGCAAAGAATGCATGTGGAAGATGCCAGCATCTGAGTCTGGTATAGATTAAGTTTGGTCGGGAATATACTTGGCTGATTAGGAAGAGGACTGCATACTTTAAGCAGCTTGGGAGATGTAGGACGATTAGTGTGTGGCACTAGCAAGAGGACAGTAGGATGTTCTTTTCCATATTTCTTAGAAGACACTTCTTCATACACAGTCTGGTTACTTTTCAGTAGTGCGAATATGTGATTCTTCCTTTATCCTGAGCCATATGTGTGTGTACATATTGATAAGATCATAAGGTTTTGGGGTGCAATATTGAGTGAAGTGTTATGATGGGATTTTGAAGAAAGCATTGTAAACGAATCTAATTTAGATAGAAAGACTTAGGAATTACTCCATTTGGGTATATAATAGGTTAGAGAGTGTCATAATGTTTAAATATTCTGCAGGTTAACAAAGAAATCAACCTCCTGGGCCATGCCAGTACTAAGGCCTGTTTCTTCTCATGAGCCCCAGCAGAAGACAGAGTGGCCAGCCCTCAAAGTGGATGACTTCCCTTCCCTGAGCAAGAGATGGGATAGTACCTGGGATCTACCCATCACCAGACTTGGGGTTTAATAAGCCAGCTGAATGAAGGGATGTAACAGACCCCTGGGAGGGACACTGAAACTGCAGTGGGGGGGAGGGGACTGGACATCCCCCTTCCCCCCAGACTCCTCCCCCTCAGAGTCCACTCAGCCATGGACTTTGGACCTGGATGAGAGGAGAGAAGCTACACTTGGTGTATCTGGGATTCTCCGTTTTGGAAATAGAGTGCTGGATGGGGCTTTGATGACCACCACCAGGGGAGCAACTGAAAGAAGAGAAAAAAGGTAAGGTCTCATTTCCCACTTGGTAGCTTGTGCAGAAAGTATTGAGTGGGACAAGTCTGGGGACCCAAATTGGCGAAGTACTCTGATGAGAACCCTTATTTTGATGGCTACTCAGGAAACTTCACCTTCCCTTTGCTCTCTTCTGGTGTAGACTTGGTCCTAACCAGGCAGAAAGAATGTAATGGGTTGTGAGCAATGGCAACTGAGACATTAGACTATGAAGAATGTGAAATGAAAGGAGTCTGTGAAAGGAGGTTGGATTAAATTACTTATGAAGGCCTTTACAATACTGAGATAATAGGGTTCACAGTCAGTTAAGGGTAAATGAGACTCAGCAATGGATCACCCAGGTAGAGGCAAGCTGCTGTGTGTCAGGGAGCTAACTCAATAGCCTTGGAGGTGTGGTAGGAGAAAATCCTAAAAATCTCTCCCCTTCTTTAACCAGTAAGGGATAGGCCATGACACCTCAATGAAAGAGCAGAAGAACAGAGCACAGGTTTGTGAATCCAGATTTGTGTTCTAGTTTTGACTTTCTTAGTGTGCAACCCAAGATATGTCTCTTCGCTTATAACATGAGGATAACTTGTTTTCTAAGTTCCTGACAGGTTAATACAAGAAAGAAATGAAATGCTAGGGGTTTTTTTTGTAAGTATTTAGTGCATGCGCATATAAACACTAAAATTGACACTGCTTGAAATTGACAGTGCCGATATAATTGTCACATGGAGAAAAGCCCTGAATTAGGAGTTCTATTCTTTTCCTGAATTAGTTTGCCAGCTAAAGCCTTGGATGTCCTTAATTGAAAGCTTGTCCTGAAGCTGTATAGTCCTTTGCTGTTAAGCAATATCTGGGATCACCAAGTTGTGGGGAAGGTGCACCATCCAAGAAGTATTGAGATTGAGAAATTTTGTCTCATTGTACCCTTGGCCCCAGGGCTGTCCAGTCAGCTTGACTAGCATGCCTCTTGAAGAAGAGTGTAGGAGAATGAAGTCTTAACGGCTGACAGGAAGTCTGCTTAGGAGATGAAGCTCCAACTTTTGCAGAGAGTGCTGGGCCTTTCCTTCCTATGCATATCTTCCTCTTCTCTCCTGCTCTTTAAGATGATAGTTGGTTTTTTGTTTTTTTTTCCAGTCTGACATCTCCTAGCCCTTTGTATTTTCTCAGGCTCTGTTCCCCCTTAAAGCTGACCTGTTCAGAGTAACCTCAGTTGTCCACTCCTTCCTTGAACTCCAGTTTACCTATGCCAAGGGTAATAGCTTCCCTCAGTGGCAACAAATAGCAAAAAAGAGCAGTTTTGGGAACTTTGATGAATAATGGAGTATGGTCACCTGGTGGGGCAGAAAGCTTGAATTCTAGCACCTGTTTGCCTCTTACTGGCTATGTAACACTTGGGCCTCCCATCCACTGACAACAATAACTAATGGTCATTTACAAGCTGAAAATTATATATTTATCATTTAGTTCCTTCTCTTTCCCCCCACTTCCTTCCTGTAGGAGTTTCTGATACCCCCAGTAGCGTGAGGATTGGGTGCAGGCCAGGGCAGAGTCCCTGACCCTGAGCTGTTCCTTCTCCTCTGGTCTGTCATCTGTTGCACCTTTGAGACCAAGCTGCTATATACTTTAGAAGGATGGGATTTCAGTGCGAACACGTTACATGTCCCTCCAACTTTGCCCAGCAAATTCCTAGTGCCACTCTTTGCTTAGTGTGCTTAGTGTGGTGCCAGCAAGGCACGGAACAGGTTCTCAATGATTCCAGCAGACAGATCAAGGAGTCCTGGAGCCCTCGGTGGCTTTTGCAGGCTTTTATTACTCTTTAAATCATTAGTGACCAGGTACACGGCAGGCAGGGAGGCCTTATCTCAGTCTCTGGGCTCTCTGGTCGCTGCTTTCTCTGCTTTTACATCTCTTTCTTCTCCTTTCTACTCTCTCTCTCTGCTGCTGTCTTGTGATGTCACCCTTATACAACCTGTGTCTCAGCCCAGGTGCACCCACTTGCGCATGCCCACACTCTATTTGAGGTACCCACCATTAGGCAGGCGTTCAGGACCGCAGGTATCCATCATCGACACCAATGGCAGGAGGGCTGAAAAGCCTGATCACTTTTCACTGACATACACTTAGGGATCCCTCAAAGATGTTGGTCCCAGCATGCCTCTGCAACCCTCATCATGCCTCAGTGTAGTGTGAGTGCTTTGAAGCACTTAATTATCATGTTTTTTTTTTTTAATTTGTATAGTGCTTACATTTCCTAAAGTGCCCAGACTTTTGTATCAGTTTTTCCTCACCACACTGTTGTGAGGAAGGGGGAGCAGAGTATTTCCCCAGTTTGTTATGTGAGGGAAAGCTATAGAAACCCGGAGGAAGAAGGACCTGCCTAAGCTTGGAGTGGCAGATGCGGTCATCATCTGCCCTGTGCTGTGTTGCTTCTGCTCTGCCAAGGCCTTCTAGATTCACTGCAAACCACTAGGAAGGGGAACTCGGTGTCCTGTCAGAAAACCTTACTAGTAAGACATTTTCTCCTTAACAGTGAGTCAGAACTCTTCTCCCCTATCATTTCTACTGCAAATACTAGTTCTGCCCTCTGCCTGAACTGCTGCAAACAGTCCTTTCAAGATAACCATTGCCCCTCCCATGAGGGTACCTTCTCACAAGGGCACCAGGGTGCCAGAGCACAGCAGAGATTGGGTGTAGATCACTTAACCAAGACCAGTGAGGGATTTCGCAAGCTCTGTGTGTGTGTGTGTGTGTGTGTGTTGCAACTGAATTACATACTTTCTTCCAAAAGGAATCATAAGTAGCTACCCAAAAGTTACAGTTCACAAATATAGTTAGGTCATTGTTCAGTGATTATTGTGTCAGACTTTACTCAGTCTCTCACTTTTTTTTTTTAATCTTGATGATCTCTGGGTATTCTTGGGGATTGTGGATGTTGGGGGGAAGAAATAGGGAAAATAGACACAACTTATATTTAAAACTTTGCCTTTATTTTTACTGATGGTTTCAAGCCAAAATCTGTTTTACACTCAAAACATGAACTCCTTCCAAACTGTAAAAAGTTTCAGGGTACTTTGGGCATGTTATGTGGGATGGCAATTTCTGGAACAAATTTTCACTTCCTTTTCCTTATCTCTTTAGTCTTATTTAGGGTGTGATGGAGGTGGAGAGGATACAGTATTACCCCTACTTTTATCCTGTGACCAGAGCTTCCTATTTCTTCCATTTCCACATAACCTAATCAAATTCATCACCAGAATCAAACCACCCCAATGAAATTTCTATAGAGAACTCAGTCTTTTGTTCCAGGCCAGTTTGGTACTCATCACCCTGACTTTTTGCTTCACAGACCAAATGTTTTCTCTTGCTTATGTCCAAGAACTCAGCCCATACTGATTCTCTAACCAAGCCCTTTCTTTGTGTAATAGTCCGCTTGCATTTGGGAAATTTCTACTGTTAGATCTTTCTGTGAGCCTTGAAATTTAAGCAAAGGACTGTAGTTACAGGGTGTGACTTATACATAAATACCTCCCCATCCTCCACCCCACCACCACCACTACTACCACCATGCACAGTCTTGTCCCAATTGAACTGCCTTAGATGGAGAGGATGATTAGACATGGAAATCTGACATTACATGGGGTGGTTGGTCTCCCCACCTTTCAACACTCCACTGTGCCCTTTGTCCTAGAGAGTGATGTTAGCTTCTGTAATTGGGATCTACAAACCAGCAGTTCCCAACTTTATACTTTTAGGAATCTTTTATCATTTTCTCTTTTGCCTGATATGGAATGTCAGTGTGTGGGCCTCCTACATCCCTTTCAGAGAGGAATGCCCTTAGAAAGAAGGCAACCATCCAGAGGCACTGGTTGCAGCCTGGCACATAAACCTGGGCTTGCATCTCCTGCCACAGTCCACATAATCAGCTAAGCTGGAGACCTTGGACACACACTGTCTCTCTTTCCAACTTCGCTGATGTGCCAACTTTTCTCTCACTCTACTTCTTTAGGACCTTTCAGGCTCCAACTGCTTCTACCCAGATTTCCTAGCTACCCCACTGTGTGTATGATTTACTCGACACACATACTTCTTAAAAAATCTGTGCAATCAAAAGTCCATAAGGGTTGGGAAGAATGCTACCTTTGGAGATGGAATGCTCAGATCTAAAATGGGGTCATGATTCTTACTAGGTCTTGTGACCTTCAGCGAGTTGGTACTTACTTGAGCCTCAAACTCTTGGTCTGTAGAATGGGTGATAATTCATACTCTGAGGAGCTACTCAGAGGATTAGAAAAGAGGATGAGGGAGGGGTCGAGCATATGGAGGCAGTGTTGCTTCAGCTCCTCACATTCATGTAGGCATCTTTAGGGCATGCACTGCCTTTTATTTCGCTAGAATCCTGAAAAATTCCCGGTTTCATGTAGAAACAAGTTAGTGAGGGGCCTCTCTGGTGGACTAATGGTTGAGCCTCAGCACTGTCACCACAATGGTATGAGTTGGCTTCCCTGCCAGGGAGCTGACCAATATATAGCATAGATGACCTCACCTGTCTTCCTGCTGCTCCCCTCAGCAGTGTATTTCAGTAGATCTGCCTGTTCTACTCCTAGAAGGTCTCGGGTGAATCCTCTCCCCTCCTCTCCCTGCCCCCACCTCTGGCCTACACCCCAGTTGTTCTGTGCATAAATAAATAAACCTTTAAAAAAAGTGAGCAAAGGTAGTCAGTAACCACATGCCACAGAAGTGTGGCCTTCTGTGTACTCTGGTCCACAGGGACGGGAGGAGGCTGGGGAAGGGCCTGGTGCCATTAAAGTGTGATCATGTGGCAGGACTGTCCCAGGACTCACTTTCAGCAAAGTCATCTGCACCAGCAGTCAGTAGTTCTCACCTCCCCACCCTCATCTCTTAGGGTCCGATACAGATATCAAGGTTCTATCCCTGTGACAGAACTATCACAAAAGCCTGCAACTGAGTCCTTTTCTCACTTAGGTTTGGTGATTCTATCCTGCGAACAAGTGTCTCTGACATTTTACTCAAAACTAACAGCTCTCATTTCCCACCCCAAAGGAAACAAACAAAAAGGCATCAGGTGCCTCTGGCCTGCCTTCTGCAGCAGGTGTTTCCTCCCTAACTTCCTTTTGGCACCCCGGTTTCCTGTTTTCACATCCCTGCACCACAAGCCTTCGCCCTTCCGTTCGTTCGTTCGGTCCTCTGACTTCTTCCCAGAAGCTAGCACTGGGGGTTGAGTGGAGTTGGTCCTGGGTCCTAGACCCTATCATACCCAACTCCATCAGGCTCTGGGACCGGGCTGGTGCTGGGAAGATGCAGGGAGGAGTCTGAACTGGAGGGAGCTGCTGGTGTGGGCCGGGTATCTGCTGGTGCAGTTTCAGCTGGGTGCAGGGAAGGACCTTGGTAATAGTTGCCTCCTCAGCACCTCTCCAAGTGGGGGAGCGGGTAAAAGTTGGCCGGTTCAGACTGCGGGTGATGGCTGAGGCGGGCCCAGGAAGGGGCGGGCGGGGGCCTCCAGCAGCTGCGGCTGCGGGCCCGGGGCGTGTAGGGGCTCCGCCCCTCGGCCTGCCCCGCCCTCCCAGGGGAAGGGCCACGTTGGCCGCGGGCGGTCGGGTCGGGCGGGACGGAAGGCGCCGTCGACCGCGAGAGCGCCTGGAACGCGCCGGGGCACCGGGCTCGCTCCCCGCGCCCCGGGGCGCGCCAAGTTCAGGTCTGAGAAGTTGTGAGGACCCGGTGAGTGCCCCCGGGACCCTGGCGTCTGTCCGTTCGGGGGCTGGTCCTCGTGGGTAAAGAGAGGGCGCTCCAGAAGCTCGGGTCCGGGCATGAGAAGCAGTTTGCGAGCCCTCTGAAAGCACCGGTGCCGGTGAGCCCCCAGCGGCAGGGACAGGTCCCCGGCCGCCCGGATCCTGGCGCGCGCCTCCTCCCAAGCCGGGAAGTAGGAACTGCGTGTTCAGCTTTCGGAATTTCTGGCCTCCAGCTGTTGGAGGGCGGGCAGGCCCGGCAGGGAGGGGAGGTGTTCGTGAAACTTGTCCGCCTGGCGTACGGGGATGCGGGCCCTGGAGGAGGTGGGGTCGCAGGAGACTGCGGAGCAAAGTGGGAGGTGACCCCCCTAACTCCTTCCGTAGCGTGCTTTTCACAGGTTGCTACACGTTTTTTCTCCTTGCCGGAAAGAGGAATTGACTCTGTGGAAGTAGAAAAACTTTTTCCTACCTGTTGCTAACGTGTGTGTGTTTGGGGGCGGGGGCGGGGGGTGGGTGCCGGACTCTTGAAACCTGTAGTGTACCCGATCTTAAAAACTCTGGAGCAGAGTGATTAAGTCATCTGTTGTGTGTTTCCACAGAACGGTGAGCCCAGGGTGAGAAGCCACCTTGGTTAGCTCTTGCCTCGGTGGCAGGTTTAACTAGTCTTTGGAACACCACTGAGATGTCCTGCTTACTTTCTGTCCTTAATGCTTTTCTGACTATATAGCCTTTTCTCTTAGCTGCTCAGATCCTCCAGGGTCTGCATCTTTCATCAGTCACTGCGTCTGCCCCCGTTATCTGTTCTCTTTTCTCACAGTGGCATAAATGATAGATAATAGGTGAAACTCATGTCTGTTTGGGACATTGGGGAAATTGTCACTCACCTCACTATTATCAGAGACCAGGTACCTTTAGATAATAAAATCTCTCATGTTCGAATGAGGGAAGCAAGACATGGGTGGGTCAAGTGACTAAGTTGCAAACTTCAAGCTTCTAGAGCTGGAGCTTCATACTTCCCCTTCACTTTTTTCAGGATGAATAACCTGGATCCTGTCCTTCCTTAGGTGTTACTCCCTAAGTGTTTGAAATATTTAGTGTATCTTCTCTCAGTTCTTCTATCCTTCTGAAATTATGGAACCTGATACAAGATAACAGGAGCCTCGCTGAGGCCTAATAATGAGAAAAAAAACAAAACAAAACAAAACAGTTCAGTTAGGTCTCCATTATCTGTGCTGTGAGCTGTACTACTGAAATTGTTAGGCAGTGCTTTTTAACATACTAAGCAAGACAGAAGAGTCTGTCAACATTCCTTCAACTCCCATACTTTTATGAAGTTAAATATGACATCTCTGTTAGTGCTCACTATAGGAAACTATTTGCTGCTCTCTTGCTGTTTAAGAAACACTTTTGCCAGAGAAAAAGGACTGGTTGGAAAATACCTTGGAATCAGAGTGTTAGAAAGTAATCTCATGAATAAGTTTTCAGTGGAGTTCAACCTTAACTTTCCAGTCTTCCTGCCAGTCTCCCAGAAATTTTGGAGCAAAGTTCATCTTCTCTTTTTCCCACTATCCAAACCTCATAAAAATGGAGAGCGAATCAGTGATTGCTATTGCTTTAAGCCACAAAATGTTCCTTTTCCAGCGATAGATATCTAATAAGGAAGTAGATGTGAACAGAGGCAGACCCTCAGAATTTGGACTTGGTGCCTGAGTGCAGAGGACAGAAGGAACACTTGCTGGGCTTGTCTAGGCTGCTTAGAATCTGTTTTACTTATTGCATTGATTATTTATTGCTGACCTCAAAATTCAGTGCAGTAACTATTCATATATCAGCTACATTATTCCAGCTCATGATCTTTCATGTGGTTGTAGTCAGTTATGGCTGGGACTGGGATCATCTCAAAGGCTTCTGCCATGACTAGTGTTTGACACTAGGCATCATCTGGGACCTTAACTGGGGTTGTCAACTAGAATACCTGCAGCTTTTCAGTCCATATGGACAGGTTCCAAGAGCAGGCATTGCTGGATGGTATTTCCAGGTGGAAACTGTATTGCATTTCATGAACTAGTCTTATAGGTCACACACTGTCATATCCTCTGTAGTCACAGATGAAAAAGTGGAAATATAAAACCCACCTTATATCGTGATGGTTGTGATCATCTTTGGAAAATGTAGTCCTTTGTGCTTTACTCCTTTGGTCTTTTTTCACCCTTAGTTAATGCAAGCATCCACCATCCAGCACTTGAATTTCCTACATGTGGCAAGAACTGGGGTAGGCTTAGAGGCCCCAGAGCCCTTTTTCCCCTAAGAGGTAAGGTGAGAGATAGACGAGGACCCCACAGATTCTGTTACAGTTGGAGCGGAAAGACAGGAAGGTTTGGAGAGAGTGTGGTGGGAAGACCTGGCTCTGCCTTCTGACATATTACAGAAGGACTGGCCTGAACCTGGCTCCTCAGTGAGTCAGAGTGCTTGTAGTGGGGCTGTAGGTAATGTTCCAGGGTGAGGGGACAACCAGAGCAAAGTTAGCAGTTTCAGATATATACTTACTAGGGAAATAAGTAGCCTCCTGAGGCTAGAGTATGGGGGTTCTTGGGGTTAGTGGTTGCAAATCAGGTTGTAAAATGATGTTTATGTCAGTTGGTTGAGAATGCACTCTGTGTCATAATAACAAGTTTGAGTTTTCTTCTATGGGTACCTCTGGTTTTTAAGACAGCTTGATCCTATGACCAGGTGTGTATTTTAGGAAGGATGCTCTGTTCCCATTGGGAAGATTGTTTAGGGGGAAGCAAGATTAATGTGATATGTTGTAGACTGACTGAGAAGCTGCATCAAATGTTCAGGCTTAAAACAGTATTCCCTAGTCAGGAAAGAGTTTCGGTTAAAGGGTTTGAGGATGTGGCAGTGGATAAATGACTGTTCCATTTTCTTAAATCTGCAATTCTTGGGGCTGGATATATGTCAGAAATTGGGGGATTTTAAAAAGATGGTCTGCTGCATATACAATGCAGTATAAAGTCTGTAGCGACACACTGCAATCCTACATGTTTATTTCTGTGGCAAAATGTATGAATAAGTCACACTAAGTGGGATAAATAAAGACTATAAATAGATTAACATTAGATCAGATCACATTTCTTCAAATGAGATTAGATCAGGTTTTACTGCCAAATGAGTGCCGAAAAGTTCCTTTTTTTTCTGTGCTTTGGGATTTGGATTTAAGATTTGGGAGTCACAGTTTAAAGGATTGTTGAGTATGTGGCATCCACATGGAAGCCAGTTTTTAAGTCACAGGCAAATCTCTGCCTTGCATAGCAGCTAACACAGCACTAGTCCCTATCCTCAGATAGGTTTTACAGGTGTTGCACAGGAGGTTGTGCTGTGCCATTCATTGGTTTTGAATGGGAGATGGACCTTATGTGGTTCAAAGGCATCAGGGAAAGTGGCCTGACAAGAGATGTGAATCAAAGGTAAAGATAAGGAAAAACAGAAAAGACAGAGACAGGCACATTCAAAGACCCTGAGGCCCCGCTTGCTGGGTGGTTAGTGCCCTGAAGGAATCTGGAAGAGTAAAGCAAACAGAGCCAGTGAAAGGGGGGAGAAATACGTAACTGGCTAGCATTTATGTTGTCTCGTGCCAGGTACTGTTCTAAACTTGACATGCGTTATCTCACCTAGTTCTCGCAACAGTCTAGTGAGGTATCCTATTATGGTTTCCATCTTAGAGGTGAGAAAGTTGTGCATCAGAGATGTGAAAAAATATAGGGTACTGGCAAGCCCTGCAAGGGATGTCTGGCAAACCTGCCTGGTGGTAGGACTCTGAGAAGTGCCTCTAGGAGGAGTGCATGGGCTCTGCTGGAAGGCTGGCCTTCTGGGCTGCTCGTCCCTTGGACACAGACAGCAGCTAGTGTGTGTGCACACACCACTAACTTGCAGGCAGAGCAGAGGTTCTGGCCCTGGAGAATATGTGGAGAAACAGTAGGAGACAGCACTGGGACTCTGGATGAGTCTGTGTGGAGAAGTGGTAGGGGCCTGGGAGGACGGGTGTCATGTCCTTTCATGGTAGGAGGCACACACTGTATGAACTCTGAGTCCTGGGCTGGAGAACTACGGTCTGGAGGTTAGGGTGGAGGCGTGGTAGGACTAGAGCAACTGTTTCCTGTGGGCTAGCCTACCATTTTGCCGTTAATACCTACATGACTTAGAGGGAGAGGGTGTTCTGGGTCTTTGGTAGTGGGTGTGGGCCACCTAATTTTAATATCTGGAGAAAAGTGACCACTTTCAAAAGTCTTCTAAGGGTAGAGGATGTCTTCCCTTGTGGTTTTGCCGCCAGTTTGAGTGCTTGGTGGTCTGAGGTGACTCTTTGGTAAGTTAGAGAAAACCCTCAAGTCAGTTCTATAGGAGTGCGGTCTCTTCTCTTTTCCCATTTTCTACCTAAATCCTTTATCCTGCCAGTCAGGAGAGAGGAAGTTGAAGAATAGGGATTCCTGGCCAGATGATTGGAGAAAAGTTCCCAACATTGACCACAGTTTGAGGAAAAGTAAGGAAGAAACTGGAATTTGTATGTCCCACTCACATCTAGGAAACCTGATTGGTATGTATGTGAGGGCTATTAAATGGGAATTTAATGACATTAAAATGGAAGTGGAGTTGGTTTTGGAGAAGTGAATTGCTACAGAGTTGTGGCAGTAGATGGTTTCTGGAGGAAGACAAGTGGTGATGTTGCTGACAGGGGCTGGGGTCAGACGGTTAACATGTTTCCTAGTGCCTCTTTGTAGTACCTCCCCGACGGCCCCCATAGACCCCACCCCCAGGTTCCAGGCAGTCACGGTTCTGCTTTCTGCCACTGTAGATGACTTTCTACTTTCTGGAATTTATATAAAAGAAATCATAGTGTATGTGCTCTTTTATTTTTGGTTTTTCACATTTTGCCTGCTTTGAGATTCATCCATGTTTTGTATTTTACAGGTTTTTTTTTTGTGTTTACATCTCTGATTGACCTTTTTTATGTAACAGTTCTAATTTTGTTTTTCCAACTAGCTGAACAGTTGTTAGAATATTATTAATAAGACCTTTTTTGTTTTATGGCTTTTGTTTTGTTTTATTTTGCCCCAGTAAGTCTAAATAGTACTTTTATTATGTGTTTATGTGTAGTTGGATCTTATTCTGCAGTTTATATTTTCTTCTACTGGATGGTCTGTTGTATACATTCCAGTACCTCAGGATTTTTATTATGGAGGCTTTGCAGCTTTAGTATCTGATAGGGATAGGGATAGTCCCTTTTCATAACTTTCTTAGATGATATATCTTTATTTTTTCATGCGACCTTTAGTGTCAGTTTTTCTAGCTCCATGAAGAACTGTTTTCATTGAAATTTTGGATCATACTGAGATGTCCTAACCAAAAACAAGAGGTGTTTAAATCCTTTTGTCTTCCAAGAATTAGAGTTTTGTTGAGGTAGATTTTGAATATTTCTTGATACGTTTATTCCTTAATAATTTATCATTTTCACTGCTGTTATAAATAGGGATTTCTCATTTCTGCTAATGAATTATTTCATGGATATGAGGACTGTCAACTTTTGCATATTAATTTTTCTATGCTGCTACCTTGCACAGTTCTTTTTGGTTTTTTTTTTTTTTATCACTTCTAAGAGCATCACCATATAGAGATAGTTTTGCTTTTTTTTCTGCTTCTGCTTTAATTAATTAGTTTTCTATAGTCTGCTTGCATTGATTGAGCCCTCCAACAAAGATCTGGTGGGGCTTGTCATTGCTCCTGATCTTGGGAGTGCCTCTGGAGCTAGCTGTAGCCCCCAGGCATGCTGTCAGAGTTTTTCAGTCAGTAATTGTTGGGCAGTTGGGATTTCAGAAGTGGCAGGCAAATGGTCTCAGCCCCACTCCTCCTAACATCTGAGTAGAACATAGGAAACGAAATCTGTTAGGGAAAGGGACTTGCAGTTGCTTTGCTTGCTTTCTCTCTTCCAGCAACACCACTCTCTCTTCCTCAAACGTGTACTGCTATTTGATGGCTCGTGAACTCATTTTGGAGGAACAGCATGTTGTGTTAATCTTACTCTCTTGTGGAGATTGGCCCGGATCAGGGTACTGCAGTTCTTTTCTAAGAGAGCTCTGGAGTCAACCTCTTGACATCCCCTCTCTGGCATGCTTTCCCCTGTCCCTGCTGGCCCCTCCTGACTTCCCACTCTCCACTGCAGGGCAGCACATGCCTGTGATGATGATTGGTATTCTGTCCTCTCTCTAGGTACATGGCTGCTTTCTAATCCCACGATCCAGAGGAGGCCTCCCTAGAACTGTGGGGCAGCCTCAGTCCCACCCTTGCTGCCTCCCTTGTGGGGGCCAGGATGCTGAAGAAGCAGTCTGCAGGGCTTGTGCTGTGGGGCGCCATCCTCTTTGTGGCCTGGAACGCACTGCTGCTCCTCTTCTTCTGGACACGCCCGGCACCCAGCAGGCTGCCCTCGGACAGCGCTTTGGATGACGACCCAGCAGGCCTCACCCGCGAGGTGATCCGCTTGGCCCAGGACGCTGAGGTGGAGTTGGAGCGGCAGCGGGGGCTGTTGCAGCAGATCAGGGATCACCATGTGCGGTGGAACCAGCGGTGGAGGGTGCCCTCTGTGGCTCCACCTAACCCTGTGACCTCGCCACCAGCGGTGATCCCAATCCTTGTCATCGCCTGTGACCGCAGCACTGTCCGGCGCTGCCTGGACAAGCTGCTGCATTACCGGCCCTCAGCGGAGCGCTTTCCCATCATCGTCAGCCAGGACTGTGGGCACGAGGAGACTGCGCAGGTCATAGCCTCCTATGGCAGCACAGTAACACACATCCGGCAGCCGGACCTGAGCACCATCCCAGTGCCACCCGACCACCGCAAGTTTCAGGGCTACTACAAGATCGCAAGGCACTACCGCTGGGCCCTGGGCCAGGTCTTCCACAGTTTCAAATTCCCCGCTGCTGTGGTGGTAGAGGATGACCTGGAGGTGGCACCGGACTTCTTCGAGTACTTCCAAGCCACCTACCCGCTGCTGAGGGCCGATCCCTCCCTGTGGTGTGTATCTGCCTGGAATGACAACGGCAAGGAGCAGATGGTGGACTCTAGCAAGCCTGAGCTGCTCTACCGCACAGACTTCTTCCCTGGCCTGGGGTGGCTGCTGTTGGCAGAGCTCTGGGCGGAGCTAGAGCCCAAATGGCCTAAGGCCTTCTGGGATGACTGGATGCGCAGGCCGGAGCAGCGGCAAGGCCGGGCTTGTGTGAGGCCTGAGATCTCTAGAACGATGACCTTTGGTCGCAGGGGTGTGAGCCATGGGCAATTCTTTGACCAGCACCTCAAGTTCATCAAGCTGAACCAGCACTTCGTACCGTTCACCCAGCTGGACCTATCATACCTGCGCCGGGAGGCCTATGACCGTGATTTTCTGGCCCGTGTCTATGGTGCCCCCCTGCTGCAGGTGGAGAAAGTGAGGACCAGTGAGCGGCAGGAGCTGGGGGAGGTGCGGGTGCAGTACACCGGCAGGGACAGCTTCAAGGCCTTCGCCAAGGCGCTAGGAGTCATGGACGACCTCAAGTCTGGGGTCCCCAGGGCTGGCTACCGGGGCATCGTCAGTTTCCTGTTCCGAGGCCGCCGGGTCCACTTGGCCCCGCCACAGACCTGGGTGGGCTATGACCCTAGCTGGAATTAGCAGCACCGGCCCTTCTCTCTCCCCTTACTGCTATACCATGGGCTGAGGAAATGCAGGCTCTGGGCTGCATCATCCTCTCTGTTTCTCCCTTGGGTCCATTTATTTCCTTTTTCATTTGAGTGGCATTCCAGTGCACATGTGATAAGGTGAGGGTTATTCTCCTGTTCTCAAGGGGGTCAAATCAAGGGAATCTTTCTGGGGGTTATTAAGCAGGAATCATTGTGTAGTAAAGAAACACTTAGGCTTGTATTGGCCACAACTTTGCATTCCAGGTTTCCTCTGGGACAGCTGCACAGAGAGTGGCTCACCTGACAGCCCCTTTTCCCTGTCCTGGCTCTTCCAGGAAGGGTGTGAGGCCTCCTCCTATGCCTGTACCTTCCCCACTTTCTTCCAGATGGAGGGCTGCTGGGTTATATGAAATAGGGAAATATTTGTGGCCAAAATGAGACTAATCAAAGGAATTTTTTCATCAGGGACTGGGTGGAGTTGCTAGGTGTCAGGGTTTGCTGCCTCCTGCCTGTGTCTCCCCTTCTCTCCCTATCCCTGACCTCCTTTCATCTCTTCTTTTCCTGCAGCCTAGCAATTCGTGATTCTAAGATGAAAAGTTGAAGGAGAAAAGCAAGATCTCTCCTCAGTTCATCCCCAGCGGTGGGGGAAAAGGTGGTGGGGGGAAAGCCTTGGTGTGCTGGGGGCACACTTCCCTCATCCTGCCTCAGAGAGACTCTCCCGGATCGGTCTCTGTTGCTCTCGGAGGGTTCCTTGCTGACTTGGTGGAAGAGAAACTAACTCCTTGTGTCCCTTTTCACCGGGGCCTGGTACAGGGGTTCCTCCCCTGGGGCTCGCTCTGCAAGAGATAGAGCAGCCAGGCCTGTTGCCCAGGTTCTCCCCCATTCCCCCACCCCCTCTCCTCCAAGCAGTCCCATCTGAACGCACTGGGATGCAGATGGTGGGTTGGAGATCATTGTGTGTGTTTTGTTTCTTGCCTGACCTCAGTTCAAGGAAGAAAGTTGAAGCTACAGAACTATTTTCAAAAATAAAGTGAAGGCTAAATTGTCTGAAAACATTGTGTGTGTGTTTGTATGTGACCTGGTAAAGGTGGGGATGTGGAAAAGAAGGTGAAGGATAGAGGAAGAAAGGGAAATGGAGAGAGCAAGGACTAGAGGAAAGGGCAGGACAGGCAAAAGGAAATGGATCAGCTAAAGGAAGAAGAGCAGATAACCTGAGGAGAAGAATGGGCCAGGGAAGGCACAAGATAACTGAGGAGGGGCAGTGTGAAAGACCAGGCTTCGTGGTGGAGAGAGCCCAGGGCTGTTGCTTGCTATGAGCAAGCCTGCCAGTTCTTAAGGAAGTACTCAGTAGTCCCTCCCACAAGTGGAGCGCCCTCTGGTGGCTCAGGCAGCATTTCCTAGGCATCCTTAACCTGTTCCTGCTCTCCAGGATGTGGAGTTGAAACCAGGATAAGCTCTGGTAGTGGCAGAGTCCTGACCATGACCACAGTGAAAATGCCTTTTGCACCACCACTCCAAAAACACAAATGGCAAATGTTTCCTGCAACTATACCCATGGTATGTGCAATGGATTCTGAGAGTTTCAGTTCTGTGTTTTATACTGCCTGGGAACCACCTACTTCATTAGTGGGATAAAATAAGGCTAAGCAATTTTGTTGACAGGTACCATTCTGAAGTTCCACACCAGATGGGTAAGTTTCTTGGAGAAGAGGGTTCACCTGGTCACCAAGGGAGGAGCTCTCACTTCCCTGCTGGCTTCAATGTTGAGTGCTATGGAAGTCAGTGGCAGACATTTATTGAACTAGTTGCTTTTCCATGTGCTCCTAGATGGATTATTTTACCTCTCTTTTGGTATATGGAGATGGTAATTATATGTATCTTTTTCCAGCTGAATCCCACCTGATGCTTCTACCTTGCCTGCCAGACTCCATGTACATAGTATTTAACAACTGCTTAGTAAGTGCATTGTTGTGTGTGTTCCCCAATTCATATTAACTCATTTATTTCTCAAAGCAATCTGGAATGGTAGATAATGTTTTACCTACCACCCCAGAGGAAATTGGCACATTAAGGTTCCCGTGCTCAGGTCCCACCAGACAAGGGAGCCCCCTGGTTGTGGTGGAGCTGGGCTTTGGTTGGAACTCAAGCTATTTTCCCTTCCAGCCCACTTCCTCCAGGCTGCTTCCCTTATACTGATCTTAGGCCCTAAAGGGGTTGGACAGCCAGGCCGAATAGTAGGTGCTCTGTGGGGCCACGCTGGGTATGGGCAGCCCTCCTGCAGAGGTTGCAGAGGGTGGTGAAGCAGGGCTATATGTGTGCTATAGTCATCCAAGGACTGCCCAGTAGAGGACAGGTTCTGTGGGTTCTTCACCTGCATGTACAATTGCAAGACCACTTAGGCTCAGGAATAATAATGGGGTTTATGTAACAAGCAGCGTAAACATTACTAAACCATCATTTCACTCTAGATAGTGTCCACAGTGTTCAGAAGCCTGAACAAAAGGCCACTCACCCAAGATGGTGCTGTCCAACCAACAAGGGCTTAGAGCGTGTGGCAGCTGGAGGTGCTCCCAGACTAGGCTGCTGAGATGACCCCAAAGCAGCCTGCAGCAACAGTCTGAAGGTCAGGATGAATAGCACTGGACACTAGATCAAAGAGAGGCAATAGCACCAGAAGGCGATGCCAGATGATCCAATAAACAGTCTTCACGTGGCACTGGCCCACACCGACACAGCTTGATGAGACACTAGCAGGGTCTCCAGTGCTTTTGCAAGAGATGCAGCGACAAGATCAGAGGCAAATTCAGCTTCCTGGTCACTGCAAAAACTCTAACTTCTCTCTCTTTGGAGGTCAGCTACCAAGGCATGCTTCTACTTCATCAAAGGCCGGTGTGCCCAAGTGTCTTGCAGTGTGTGGGGAGACTCAGCGAGATCCCAAGCTGGCTCCTGTGCTGCCTTATATTCTCTTCTAGGGTCCTCTACCCTGTTTGATACCTCCTGATTGGACAATTTAACCTTGCTGGCAGCTGAGGGAGGGGCTACCATAAGCAGTAACTTTTGGCAAGGGCAGGTAAAACCACTACATTTTTCTAACTGCTCCTACAGCTTATGCAGCAGTTAGTAAAACATCACTCTTGCCCTGCAGTCCACATTGCATGTGGGCATGGCTACTGCCTCCTGGGAACCATGACACTTGTGTGGATAACAAAGCAACAGAAATACCAAATAGAAAAGCACCCTGTTGTCCTCCCTGGTGGCGCAGTGGGTTGAGCAATGCTTTATGAAGCAGAGCGCAGCTACTGCATCACGAGTTTGATCCCTGCTGCCGGCCAGGGAGGTGACCCACATGGCACAGCAGACCTCTCCTGTCTTGCCCACTGCTCCCTTCAGCAGTGTTTCAGTTGCTCTACCTGTTCTGTTCCCCACTCTGTCTCTTACCCCACACACGTCTGACCTATACCCCAGTTCTTGTATGCATAAATAAATAAATATATATATTTTTAAAAAGCACCCTGTCACTACACACTGCAGCATTCTGTGAACCTTGACTTCAGAGATTTAAAGATAATTTCAGAGAGTTTACCCAGCTGATGCCAGCTCCAGGTCAGGTGAGCCCTCACTGAAATGCCTGTGACCTGCAGGTTGCAAATCCTACAGATGGAGGGTCTGTGTGCTTGGCAAATGCAGTCTCAGCTGCCCACAGGATCTTTGGCAGGAGCCAGGTTTGCCTAACAGTAGTTTGGGCCTGCCCAATACTCCTTGGCCTTGATCTTGGTGTTCCTGCCTCTACCTATGACCCATAACCCTTCCTACTCCACTTTCTGCCATTCTCATTGCCTGGTTTCTGAAAACCTAACAACTTCAGTTTCTACCTTCCTTCTACTAGTCTTTCCTCCATGGACCTCTAAGCTATTGCCCTCTTTACTTATCTGGGTCATTTTGGGTCATTTTGGTGGGGATCTCATTTGTGGGATAAGTTGCCCTCAGTATAAACAAATGTGTTAGGTGGAGTCTGCGACCATCTCCCCACTCTACACCCAATCCCCCGTTCTTCAGCTGACCCCTTTAACTCCTGCACAGAGCAAGAGCTGAGGGGCCAGTAGGGCCCTGACGAGCAGGCATTTACAGTGTTAGATACAAAGTGTTAAACACTTTCATTGTAAAGGTTTCACAGTACAAAAAAAGTAATACATATTCAATCTAGAAAAGCAGAAATTAGATAATATAATAAAAAACATTCAAACTACCACATCACCCTCAACTCTGTTTATACCTATCAGGCCTCTTTCTCATATATATATATTCCCATATATATTCATAAGTAGATAAAACATTAATAAAGTTCATAAAATTTATATAGTTTTACAAGTGAAACATACATGCACTATCCATTATTTTATAACCTGCTTTTTTCATTTGTCAGGAAAACATTCCATGACAAATATTCATCTTCAATAGTTTTCTAAAATGGCAAAAAATGTAGATTTTAAGCCAAAGTTTAGCTGATCCCAATTTTGCTGGCAACATTCACGTATCATATAGTTAGGTGTCAGTGGAACAATCACCTTCTTGTCTCCATCAGGCCTGGTCAGGGTGTCGACCTTGGCCCCATCAATGTCATAGAGGGTCTTCACAGTCTGTTCTATCTAGTGCTTGTTGCCTTGACATCTGCAATGAGCACGAGTTAACTTGGGGATCAGGGAAAACTGGATGATGGCAGAGTGCTCATGCTTGTCTCTACGGGGGGTGCTTTTCCGAGGGATATTTGGGTTGCCTTCACAGACACAGTGTTTTGGGTGGTTGGAAGGTAGAAGCCTTTTCAGCCTTTCTTGGCTTTCAAAGCTTTTGGTGTGGCTTGGCTTTTGAAGGAACAGGATCCTTCCTACTGGATCCTTTGCTTTCAACACTATTTACCTAAAAGGGGTCCTCCTCTCTTTCTTACATATCTTTAATAGACTTGGGGGATTTCAGGCTTCCTGACAATCCTGTAAAGTCAGTGATTTGCCTCCAGAAGAGCCCTTGAACCCCCATCTGTTCTCCTACCCATCCTTGGCATAACCTGGGGAGTCACAGGGAGTTTATACTTGTTGGAGAGGTCAGAGCCCTTCCTGGTGAGGGGACAGAAACCATATTAGGCAGAGACCAGGCATTGTCCATGAGGTCCTACTGTGTGATGCCCAGATGTGTGGGCTCTGACTCTTGGTTCCTCTGCCTGGGTCTGATTCTGGGCCCACCATTTGTTCTTCCAGAGACTCTTATTGTGAAGCAAGGACAGTAACAGCTCCTTGGCATGTTTGTGAAGATTGGTATTTGTGAAAGCAAAAGCCCAAATCCTTCCTAGAGATGTCTCCTTGCTTTCTTTCCCTGGGTGTTTACGCTTAAGCCCACCCCACTGTCCCCTCCCCATGTGTGTGGAGGGAGCAGAGCTGTGCAGGTACAGATAAAGGGAGAAAGGGACCTGGACAGTCCTGAGGCCCTTACTAAAATCAGAAGACAGTGTGTCAGATGAGATTCAGCTGCCTACAGCAGAAAACCCAACTTACTAGTTCCCAGTGACATCAGGGCCTCAAACACCTCCATCTCTGCCTCACCCTTCTTGGCATGAGACTTTGTTCCTACATGTCTGCGCTCCTTGGCTGCAGAAGCTTCAACCACACATTCACATCTTAGGCAGGAAAAGTGGGGAAATAAGGGCAAGAGGCAGAGGCAGGCTTTCAGCATGCCTTTCTTGGAAGCTCAGAGACAGAATCTGATTATAACTGCCTGGTAGAACCGAGTCACACAGACAAACCTACCTAAAGAGAGGCTGGGAAAGTAAATGCACAGTTAGCATTCCTTTTACTAAAAAAGTTGTTGGTCATATGGGAAGCCAGAGACCTATGCCACATGGTAGACCTGGAAGACTGGACTTGTTTACAGTAACAGGATTTGGAGCAGGCAGGCTGACGGGGAGTTTGCAAGGAGCACATTAGGCTTTCATTAGGGGCAAAATTTAAGACTACCTAGTAGATTATGTGAGAAGCATACACTACTGCACTCAAGGGATTCAGGCTTTCTCAGGGTCACACATGACAACTAAAGGTCGTAAGGATCATACAACCCCACAATACTGAGAGAAAAGGGAAGCAAATTATTTTCCTTCTTAAATATTTTCAGGGTTATACACCCCACATCCTGCCTGGACCCACTGCCTACTGGTTTCATTCATTATGGGGTGCTCTCCAGGAAGTGTCATGGAGCCAGCACCTTCTGATTGAGTCCCCTTAGGAGTATTATTCCAGTTGCTGTTTCAAAGAGAAGGAGAAGGAATTGGCATGCCTAAATCACACACCCAAGCATCTGTGTGTTCCTTCCCATCCGTATTAAAAGCAGAGAGCATTTATCTGGTAGGGTGTCAGTCTGGTGTAACCCAGAGAGTGATTGTGACTTCAACAAGATGGTTCATTTTTTTATTCAAGTGGGTGAGTGAGTGGTTTGGAGCTATTGTCTCAGATTCACACTCACCAGGGACTCGATCGCCCATTTGATGGCCTTAAATTTTACCACCTTTAATATCTGGCTCCCAGTTCACTGGCCAGACACCAGGAAAGAGGGAAAAAGAAGGGAAGAACCAACCAGAAAAAGACCCAAAATTTATACATCTTACCTTCCCTTACTGCCCACTCACTGGAACTTGACTGTCCCCCTAGATGCAGGGGATACTAGGAAATAGACACCATACACGAGTTTCAGTAGAAGATTCTCATTTCATGCAAGAAGAGTGAGTCTTCTTTGGGTATTTACCATAGGGAAAAGCCTGTCAAAGCCTTTACTCAGAAGTTTTTTTCAGTTTCTATTTAGGAAACAAAGAAGTTCTTTGGACCGCAAACCTAGTAGATAAGTGATCAAGCCACACCAGGGCCCTCAGTATCCTCTGAGGTAGGAGCAGGACACTGTGGGATCAGCTGCCCAGGCCTCACCTGAGGTCTTGCAGGGGGAACGACTTCAGGTCATGGCAAAGGATGCAGCTTCTGCCTCATATTCTGGAAAGCTCATGCTAGAGCCTTGAGCTACATGGAGTTGCCATGTAAGACGTCTCACTACTCCAAGACTGCCTTGCAAAGAGGCCACGACTAAGTGAGTGAGTTGCCTTTATACCTGCCCAGGAAACCTCTGGACAGCTGCTACCCCTGCTGCCCACATCAACTGCAGCTGCATGGGACAACCCAAGCACAGCCACCACATTGAGAGCCCTTCTGAACAAAAGCAAATGGTTGTTCTAAGTTTCAAAGTGTTGGGCTAATTTGTCAAGTGATAATAATAACTTAGGCACTGTGTTCTGTCATTGCAATATTAGAAGATTGTATGTAACCAGAAGGGAATGTTTAAACAAATATTTTGAGAAATACATTTTAAACACTTACAGGATTAAGGATATTGTTATCTAGAAGACTGGTTCAATTACTTAAATAGAAATTGTCCTTGAATTAATGGATATGAATATCTGTTTTATATCGACAATATTCCCAAGTTTGTATGGAAAATTTCAAATCCATAGATAATTTGAAAGACTAATACCAAGAAGAATGATATCCCACTCACTGAGATGATAGAACAATTAATATTATGCCATATGATAAATATTTTCTGTGCCATTTGACAGAAAGTTTCAGAATAAATATCTTATTTTCAATTAACCCTTTTAAATGATCATATAAATACTATATGTTCATTATATAGCTCTTGTACAATGTAAAAAAAAAATAAACTTCACCCATAACCCACTGTCCAGATCAGCTCTCTTGATTCTTCATTTGTGGAACAAGTGTCACATCTGAATTTGGTCTTCACTGGACAAGGATGCCCTCTACTGACAAGTGGGAAAATTGCCAGATAGTGGAATTTTCATTTATATAGCCTGGATTTTGGTTTATTTCAAACTTCAGATTCCTTGCAGATAAATCAAGAAAGCTGAGTTTCTGATACCATAGATAGAATCCCATATTTCCACACCTGAGGATTTTATCCTTGCCTTGGGCAAGGCATTACCTGAAACAACTGTTTGATTGACCTAAGCTTGCTATATTGCTCCCTTGAAATGGGGCACCAATCAAGGTTGGCTGCAATCCACACCCTGACAGTTCTCCACCCCAGGTAGATGGCTCATACTGTGGTTCCAACTCTTTTCTCTTCCAACTGAATAACTCTGTTTTCCTAGATTGTTTTTCTTCCTTCAGTCTATCTTTCATTTCTTTCCTCCAGTCACATTTTGTCTTGTTTATACTTCCCACCTCCTAGAACCTCTGGTGTAAATTCACTTCACTTTTGTTCTATTTTATAGCTCAGTGCAAAGTGGTATAGTCAAGTATTCCCACTTAGGGGCTTCAATAAGATAAGATTTATTTTTAAAAGTTCCACTTTGTTTCTCTTTCTCTCTCCCTTCCCATCTCTCTCACCCAGGAAGTCACACTCCCTACAAGTACAACTGGGTGCTGGAGCCAAAAACTGTTGCAGGTAGCACCCCCTGGAGGGGGATGCTGGTGAGGCTAGATAGCCAGGGGAAATATAAAGCTCTTTAGGGGTGGAGACTGATAAGAAATATAAGGGACTGCCAAAGCAAGTCCCAGGATTTAGCATTTACAAAGGATTAGAAAAAAGGATAAAGAACTATAGGCATTTTTTTATTAGTTATATTTGACATCATTTGTAGTCCCCAGGGAGTACCCACCACCATTTCACCCGTGCACCATCACCTCAGTCCCTTGTGCACCCTCTGGCCTCTTCCCCGTCTTTGCACTCCCCCCTTCCCCCCCCCCCATGGTCCCTTTGGTTTATCCCGGCTTTTTGGTCTTATTAAGTTTTTTGTTGTTGTCGTTGTTTACTTTTGGTTATAATTGCTCAATTCCTTGAGCTTATTCTTTATTGTTGCTGTTGTTCTTTCATATTCCTCCTAATAGTGAAGCCATCCGATA
>JAGFMF010011583.1:548883-568321 GCA_019455555.1 Galemys pyrenaicus | reverse complement strand
TGTGAATTTCACTACTTGCGCATTCATGTGCAGTATAATATTTTTTGAACTCAGAGTCCAAAGCAGATTTGCTTCTAACTAAGAAATGATTGTTATGCAATTCAAGTGTGAAACTCAGGTGAATAAAATAGGAATCAAAAGTAAAATAGGGCCTCCCTGGTGGCACAGAGGGTTAAGCAAATCACTATGAAGCAAACTGCTGCCACTGCAACACCAGTTCGATCCCTGCCGCCGGCCAGGGAGGGGACACACATGGCACAGCAGACCTCTCCTGTCTCATCCGCTCCTCCCCTCAGCAGTGTGTTTCAGTTAATCTGCCTGTTCTGCTCCCCTCTCTGTCTCTGGTGAATCGTCTCACCTCCCATGACTCTGGCCTGTACCCCAGTTCTTGTATGCATAAGTAAATAAATAAATCTTTTTTAAAAAAAAGTAAAATAACTTATCCTTCACAGAGAAAATCATTAAGCTTTTTTTGTTTATTGAAAATTTTGTTTCTTAGTACTGCTGTTTGAGATAATTACACAAGTGTGAATATTCACTTTCATAGATACAAATGAGTTTGCAATGTATATTGAAATTTTGATAGCCATTATATTCTTAAATCTTCTTACTCTTTTGTTTCTGTCAATTATTGATAAATGCACTCCTAATGCATAGGAATAAATTACAATATGAAATTAGCCACTTTTACTTCACATTGTTTGTTCTGTGCCTTAGCTAAATCCCACTAGTCTTCCTAGCATTAACGGAAAAAAATAGCCCTCAATCAAGTTTCACTATATCCAGTATTTTCTCTACGGTTATTTTCAACATTTTCTTAATAGAACTAGCCTAATGTAGAAATTTATTTTATTTATGTAAATAAAAATATATATTAATCTGTATGTCTATGTATCTGTTTACCTATGTATTTATATATCATCATACTCAGCTCTCCTAATTATAGTAATATATTTATATACATAAAATATAGTATAATATAGTAGTATATTCCTATTTAGGTATATGGATTTTACAATTGTGTATATGTATGTATATATACAAGTGTATGTGGTTATTTTAAAGTTATATAAATACATTTATGTTGGATATATAGATATAGACATAGATACATACTTTGCAATAGAGAGCTATATCCAAACCCAGCGTAGTATTCTTCCAAATTATCTCCCAATAAAGTGTGACATATTCAAGTTTAGACATTTCAAATGCAATTTCATTGATCTTGTGCTCATCCCTTCCCTGCCCTGATCCAAATTCTTACCTCTTCCCTGCAGATTGTGTCTATTTTGTAGTTGTCTGTTTTGTGTAGGTGTGGTTGTGTCATTGTTGGTGGTGGGTTTTGTTGTTGTTGTTTTTTTTTTCTTGATCCCCTATATTCCTCCTATAAGTGAGACCATCAGGTATTTTTCTGATTCCTTTAGACTTATTTCACTGAACATAGAAACTTGATTTTTAAAAAAAATTTAGTTTAACCCTATTAAGAGCATAACTATCTGCATAATAAAAATAGTCTCTTAATAAAAGCAACTTTATATATACATTTTAAATGCAGTGTGTTGTACATTTATGATCTGGAATTAACCTTAAATATTTTTCAGCAGTAGGAATATACCAAAGAGTTACAAATGAAAACAACAGGCAGAGTACTCTGTGTTTTTATCCCAGAATACTGAAAGTCTCAGGTTATTTTGAAAACAGTTGTTTTATATACTGATAGACTATAAATAAAATAACATATTTTGGGGAGTGGGAAGAGAATATCAACTTTCACTTTGAGTTAAAGCATTTAACAGCCTGAAATCATTAAATTTAGAATGCAGGGAGCATGACGGTGTGGAGGAACAGAGCTTCACCTGTCAGTGGCAACATGCGTTGTTTGTAGACAACATCTTATCATCAATCAAAGCTGAAACCTTTTTCTTGGCATTGTAGTCCCATTGCACACTTCTCGTCAGTACAATTCCTCTGGACTCACTTGGGGATCCGTATCCTGTCTTCCATGGAGGGGTGAAAAGTGCAGGCAGGGAGCAGGAAGAGCACACATAATTGCCCTTGTTTCTCAGGTAGCCAAGCTTTTCCTGCACAAAACTGCAGCTGAAGCCAACATCTCTGTCTGCAAGGAGACCCTCCCATGGACCACACGCCTTTGACATCCTTGAACTCTTACGGTGACAATGGAAATTGTTACTATTACTGTACCGCTTCCTCAAGAGCAATCTTTGAGGACAGAGACAGGATTCCCTCCTTCAGGAATAGCAGACACTACAGAGGATTTTTAACCCAATAGTCTTTCAGTAGCATGTTGTTTAGTCTCCATGGAGTAAAGGTTTCCTTGCTTTCTTTTAGTAGTTGACCTCTAGTTTGATACCTCTATGGTCAGAAAATGTGTTTGGTATGTTTCCAGTATCATGAATTTGGTGATATTTGCCTTGTCACCCAATATGTGGTCAATCCTGAAGAGATGGGGGTACACTGCCCCATAAATCTCTATTAGGGTTCCAGTCTGTCTAATTCTGTTTAGGCTATTAGTGTCTACTTATTTTCTGTGTAGCTGATGCGCAGTGATTGTGTATTTTCTGTGTAGCTATTCCTGGGGGTTTCCAGCTGCACAGCATCCACAATTACATATGGAAATGACACAAACAAGATTGACTATTGAGAATTCTCTTGGTGCCAACCATCACCCAGTACTCAGAGCAGCTCAACTGACAATGTAAATGTACCTTAAAAATAAGACTGACTTTCCACATTTGCCTTTCCTTGAAGAACTACTAACCAGAATGAAAACAAATCTCTCACAAACTCATCTTAAAGTCAACTTGTATAAAATCAACCTGGGCAATTTGTTTTTGAAAGTTAAGTCATAAATTTTGGAAAAGATAAAACATTTCTTTAAACATACACTATGAATTGTCATATTTATAAAATAAAAGTGGCTGAAATACTAAAAAATTTTATACACTCTGAAGAAGCAGTAAGGGAAAATGTTCAACGAATGAGACTGTGTTATCAATACACCCTAAGGGAATTTGCATATATGAATCTAAAACAAGTAATCATGATATACATCTAAAATTCCAGACTATAACAAATGGAAGAAAGGTTAAAATGAGGTGACACATATTTTTAATCTTAGGCAAAATCTAAAGATAGTTCTTTTCGTTCTTGACATTGAGGAATAAAGAAAAATAAGTTCAAGCAAAAATAAAATGTGATCACTAATAAAACAAACAGCTATCTATATCTTTCTTTATATCTATTATCTATCTATCATCTTTCTTTATCTTGAATTTTGTAAAGACTGAAACAGAAATAATTAGATATAAATGGATAGCAAGAAAGAAAAAATTAGAGGGGTTAAAAAAAAGTTTTAGCTGCCATATGAAATCTTTCGAATTAGAAGTGAAAAAAATCCAGAATCTATTTACAGACCTACAATGAAAGACATGGTTATATAAGAAGTAAAAGTAATGAACAACGATTTTCAGGTAAGTGCAATTTAAAATGTATATGCAGTAAAGAGATCAAGGAAGATAATGCCTGGAATTAGTAGTGATTATGTAACTATATTTCATGGAAATAAACGTGTTTAATCCATGAAGTGTGAAAGAAAATGATCTCTCCTTAAAGGTAAAGGAAAATAGTAAGAACACTGTGTCCAAAAATTAAAAGTAAGTTTGTGAGATTGAACACACTCATACAAGGGAAAGATTCGATATGGGATTGTTTCCATTCCCTTAGAATGTTGGCTTCATTCACATTTCCTCTCCCAGCTCTTCCTGAAAAGCAGTTGCTTACGAGCTTGGCATCAACTACCTGTCATGAAGAATGGGAGAAAAGACATATATTCTCTCAACCTGAAAATATATCTGATTACATATCTAGAAGAACCTCTTGGCAAAACACACTCTTAGCATCTAGTTGCCAATATACCCTTTCCCAAGAGGTTCTGTTCTTGGAGTGGTCGGGCTTTCTGTGTGTCTCTTAAGTGATAAGTGCTTAAGCTCTCGGGCTGACTCAGATTCCCAGTTGTCCACATAAAATGCAGCAACGACTAAAAGGAAAAGTGTTCTTAACAAGCAGTCACATTGTGGTGACTTTTAGGAGTGCATGTGCCTGTGTGATTTTTCTGTGTGTGCAGGTGTGGCTAGTTTTTCTCTATAGGAAGTGACATTCTCTATCTCCAAACCCATGACCACAACCCCAAGTTCAGACTAAGACACTTCTCTACTTAAAAATAGTTAATTGAAGGCCTCAAGTCTAGAGCTATATATATATATATATATATCTGTCTCTTCCTCAGAGATTTACCAGCACAGATGGCAAATACACCAAAGATAGATGTAATCTTGTGCCCAAAGAAAGGAATGTGATTTTTTTGAGTTGCTTCCACCTCTGAAGTAGGCATTACCAGGCCAACCCTACATTCTTCATGAGCTCCCACAGATCCATGAGGTGGAGGAGGGTTGTGAGCAAAAATCACACACAGACTCTTTAAAATGTAAACACAATTTCTATTTCTGTGTAAAATCTTATTATACAACATGGCTAATTATTTATGTTCAAATTATGACAGTTTATCTTAGGTAATTCTCAGCTTGCTTGGAAGTCAAGAAAGACACTAGAACAGGAGCACAGCTGTCAGTTAGATGCAGGGTGGAGTTCTATTCTACCTGTGGAATCCATGGGTGTGGAGAGGATCTTTGTACATTTCACCAAAACAAGTAATCTTCCATAAAACCAGAAATCAAGCTAAAATAGACACAAGAGTGACTTGTTTTTGTGGAACATTTTATGATTTATGAAATATTTCACAGTTGTCACTCCTCAATTTTCCCACTTTTTGGGAAGGACTCTGCACTGGGGGTCTTTTTTTTTTTAAGATTTATTTATTTATGCATACAAGCACTGGGGTACAGGCCAGAGGTGTGGGGGAGGTGAGAGGATTCACCACAGAGAGCAGGGAGCAGAACAGGCAGATCAACGGAAGTACACTGCTGAGGGGAGCAGCGGGCACAGCACGAGAGGTCTGCTGCACCATGTGGGTCCACTCCCTAGCCAGCGGCAGGGATAGAACGCGAGCTGCAGTGGCTGTGGTTTGCTTCATAGTGCATTGCTTAACCCACTGTGCCACCAGGGAGGCCCTGAACTGGGGGGTCTTCATGCCCAATTCATAGATAAAGAAATTCACCCAAAGAGGTTAAGTAAGTGACTTGCCCAAGGTCACACAGGAAATTTAGGAATGTCAATGTCTTCTTGTGATCTCAGAGTCATCATCCCTCTTGTTAATTTCTGACATCTTTCTAGCTGTGTGGCACTGAAATTACACACTAGGAATTCATTCTTTTAGCGGGAGCCTGTGCCACTTAAATTCTTCTCTGTCTGAGGGCAAGGAGGTTGAAAGGCTTAGGCAGTGTGAATTCAAAGAGGCTATCACAATTACCAGACAATTTTTTGCAGCCCTTTGTCCTGTCTTTATGATTCTTGGGTACTTTGCAAAACCAATGTAAAAAGCCATATTTGTTTTAAGATACAAGTATTTGAAATGATGTGCCTTTAATATTTACTTTTAAAAAGATGTACCATGTTTTCCCCAAGGTGACACATTCTGGCAGACCAAATGTACTCAGAGGGTTAAAGATTCCCTGATTGTGAATCGCTCAGGTATTGTTAAAATCCTGTTATTACTCTGAGGAAATACATTGAAATGAAAAGAAATGATGGTAAGTTTATTTCAGTGGTGTTTTTAAGACAGGTTTCAGTGGGTTAATGTAGGTGGATGGTCTGGCTTTGCTCTGGAAGCTCAGGGCAAAGGCAAGGGAAGGTTAGGGAAGCTTTAAAAAAGCGATTGAGTGAACTGTAGGCTTGATAATGAATGTTGCACTTTTCAATTTTATCCTAGAGTCGGTAAGCATGACTCAAAAGAAAGGTATTTAAGGATCTTGATTAACCTGAAACTAAACAACTTTGCTGATAATTTGAAAGCAAAAATATCTTCTTATAGTGAGTCATAAATGCAATTTTTTATGAAGCCAAACTACTTTGTAGACTACTATAAACTACTGCTACTACTATAAATAAACTACTTTGTCTATGGACTAAACCTTCTGCATAAAATGCTTTTTAGTGTCCAGTTACCCCATCATGGCCAGCAGGCGGTGCTCAAACATAGATTAGAAAGCTTTCTGGTCACATTCACTCTAACTCAAGGCATCATTCACATCATCTCAAATTCCTGGACTACACGTCATGGTCTGCTTGCTCAAAGTATATATAATGGTTTGTTCAACAATCTTGGAAATTTAGGTTCTTTGTGATTCTTTTTCTAAAAATTATCTGGAAAGGACTCTTATTAACTGTGTTCAAATACCCCATGACTATGAAGCCCAGATATAGACAATAACTCCCATTCAGGTAACTTTTCATACTTCTGATCTTAAACATGTATAAAACAAATTTAACTGCCTATATCTTCTTGTCTACACTTCTTGTCTGTAGAAGTGGCATATGCGTAACACCATCTACTCTCCCTACTTTACATATTTCAATTCATATTTCTGATTTTAAAAGTGGTCAAATATTTGTCATTGCAGACTGAGATAATGAAGAGTGAGATTTCTTAATTGTCGTCTCTTCATGCACTTATTGGCCATCTGTATTTTATTTTTGTAAAAGAGTCTGTTGTAACTTTTTTCCCCATTTTAACTGAGATCCTTGAAATATTCACAGGTGTTTTTGTGTGTGTTCTATGCAAAAGTTTTATATCATATAAATGTACTATGAATATGTCCACAAGTTTGTGACTTGCTTTTGTCACACTGAAGCATGGTGACCTAAGCAGCCTTGGGGACCTTAGTAACAGTTTTTTGTTCTGTTCCTGATATGCAACTTAATCCCCAATATGAATCTTGTTTCATGTTAGACCATGTCCAGTCATGAGGCAACATGGAGCTGAGGGGGTCCCATGACTACTGACCCTTTACTCACTCCTTGGTATGCAACTATATGACTCACCTCTTGGTCTGTAGTCATGTCACATCTGACCACATACATTTGCCAATACAAACCCACCTGGAACCTTGTAGAACTGAAAGTGTTTATAAGCCCCTGACTACCTACAAAGGGGATTCAACTTCGGGGATGTCTATCCACTGAGTCAGTCCCGGTTTATTAAACCTGCTTTTTGTTAGCCCTAGTATCCATATTTCCTTTGTGATATACAACAACACTTTCAAATTTCAGTGAAATATAATTTATCAAATTTCATAAGCGTATGTATTTGACATCATATGTAAAAAAAAAGTTTTCTTTCCTCAAGAGGAAAAAAGATTTCTCTACTTTTTTCAAAGTAGATTTTTAACTTTATGCTTATATCAGTGATCTACTTAATTTCTTATGTGTATTTTAAGTTATTCTGGACATTCACACTTTTACATGGTTATCTAACTGTTTTTATAGTTGATATATTTCCTATCCTAGTCCATCTGTTGATGCTTGTCTTGTGTCCCAGTATGTGATCAATTCTGGAGAATGATCAATGTACACTTGAGAAAAAAGTTCTCAGATTTTTTTGAGTGAAGTGTTCTACACATGTCAGGCCCATGAGGTCTAGGTCTTTCTTTAGAGTTGTAGTGTCTTTGATTATTTTTTGTCTTGTTGATCTATCCATGGTTGAGAGTGGTGTGTTGAAGTCTCCTACTACATATGTATTTTCTCTTATGTCTGTTTTCAGAGATGATAAGAACTTATATCACAAAAGCTCTCAGCTTCTAAACCAAAAGAAATGAACTTGTGTATTGAACTATTCATAGAATTTGTCTATGAATATATATCTTTTCATCAAGAATTTAACTACTAAATTAAAAGAAGACTCAAACCTTACTTTTTTGGGCTATATCTATAATGAAAAGACTTTCCATATCCTGAAATACTTACTGAGAGAATTCTAACATTCTCTCCTAGTCTATAGTAATAAAAATTGAAAAATAAAATTGTGTGAAGAAAAGAGGAGTTATCTTTGTTCACCTTGCAAACTGAATGCACTGGTTCTCACAAAGATAAGAAAATTGGACCATCATTACTGGAAATCAAAGTACAGATAGGAACTTTACAATACCAAAAAAAATAGTATAATTTTCTTTAGTCATTATCTTGTAGCTGGGTACATAGTCATTAGCATCCCATGTATCAATTTTCAGAATGAAAGATGATTTTTATCATGTTTTCTCATAAATCCTAAATTTTGAAATATTTTGTTAACACAACTCTAAATGTTAACTTTACCATGCTATAATTACAAAAGTGCTTTATAAATGATGTAGATGGTTGGGACTTTGGATTGGCATGAAAAAGCCAGATTAACTTAATATAATTCCACCTGAAGGGAATGTTTAATTATGCATTGTAGTAGATTTATTGTATTATGATCTTCTTGTCCATGCCCTCTGTCAAGTGACTTTATGATTTATGAAATATTACACAGTTGTCACTCTTCAATTTTACCACTTTTTGGGAAGGACTCTGAACTGGGGGGTCTTCATGCCCAATTCATAGATAAAGAAATTCACCCAAAGAGGTTAAGTAAGTGACTTGCCCAAGGTCACACAGGAAATTTAGGAATGTCAATGTCTTCTTGTGATCTCAGAGTCATCATCCCTCTTGTTAATTTCTGACATCTTTCTAGCTGTGTGGCACTGAAATTACACACTAGGAATTCATTCTTTTAGCGGGAGCCTGTGCCACTTAAATTCTTCTCTGTCTGAGGGCAAGGAGGTTGAAAGGCTTAGGCAGTGTGAATTCAAAGAGGCTATCACAATTACCAGACAATTTTTTGCAGCCCTTTGTCCTGTCTTTATGATTCTTGGGTACTTTGCAAAACCAATGTAAAAAGCCATATTTGTTTTAAGATACAAGTATTTGAAATGATGTGCCTTTAATATTTACTTTTAAAAAGATGTACCATGTTTTCCCCAAGGTGACACATTCTGGCAGACCAAATGTACTCAGAGGGTTAAAGATTCCCTGATTGTGAATCGCTCAGGTATTGTTAAAATCCTGTTATTACTCTGAGGAAATACATTGAAATGAAAAGAAATGATGGTAAGTTTATTTCAGTGGTGTTTTTAAGACAGGTTTCAGTGGGTTAATGTAGGTGGATGGTCTGGCTTTGCTCTGGAAGCTCAGGGCAAAGGCAAGGGAAGGTTAGGGAAGCTTTAAAAAAGCGATTGAGTGAACTGTAGGCTTGATAATGAATGTTGCACTTTTCAATTTTATCCTAGAGTCGGTAAGCATGACTCAAAAGAAAGGTATTTAAGGATCTTGATTAACCTGAAACTAAACAACTTTGCTGATAATTTTAAGGAAAATGGAAAAATACAAAATAATCGCAAGCATTTAAAATAAATATACATGCTTGTCTCTTGTTCCTGTTACTACAGATAACACAGCCTATTTTTTCTACACATCCTGAATTAGAATTTCTTTTTATAATGAAAATGTTCCCTTGATTTAGACTAGTCATGGTAACATATTTGAAATAATCATGGCAATGTTTAGAGGTCAGACTATTTAGACTTCTCATATATAAAGGCTATTTAAAAAATTATAACCTTAGTGCCACATGGAAGCCCACAGGAAACTTAATTGCAGTGAGTTTTGGGGTTTTATTTTTATTGTTGGTACTACAGGATTAGAATAACAAAATATTTTATAATTATACATGACTTCATAAATAAGTTTTAAAGTTACTAAAACTATCATATCCTTTGAAGATGAACATCACTAATTTCTTTTTTTTCCCCTGGCAATAATGATCTGGAACAAAATAATACCATAGTCACTATAGCAGAATACTGCTCCTCGTATCTGAACAAATTGCCCATCTCCCCTTCCCCTCTCATCGATAGGAAGTCCCTGGGTGGAGGCACCTCTTTCAATGCAAGCACGTCAGAAGACTCATCTTAAGATGTATGAGATGCATCACAATACAATACAACCTGACTAGAGATTTGTCTATTTTCCAAAGAACCGTTGATCTTTTGGATCATTTTCTTAACTTCTAATTCATTTATTTCTGCTTTGATTTTTATTATCTCCTTTCTTCTACGGGGTTTTGGGCTTTTTGGTTGTTCTTTTTCCAGTTCTGGAAGGTGGGGGATTTGGCTGATTCCTTAAGTTGTTTCTTGATGTGAGCTTATATTGCTATATATTTTCCTCTTATAAATGTTTTTGCTGTCTCCCAGATATTCTGGAGAGTTGAGTCCTCATTAGCATTCATCTCAAGGCTTTTCTTCTTTGATCTCCTCGACTCTGTGGTCTTCCAAGGTGGGTTTCAGGGCTCGTTGCCTTCTTTTTGTGGTTTATTTCTAGTTTGTTGTTTTTATGTTCATAGAAAATAGTTGGTATGATTTCAATCTTATATTACTATCTGTTTATGTTTGGCTTGTGTCCCAGTATGTGATCAATACTGGAGAATGATCCATGTGCACTTCAGAAAAATGTGTACTCATATTTTAAGGGTGCAGTGTTCTATAGATACCTGTCAAGTCCATGAGGTCTAGGTCCTTGTGTAGAGCTTCAGTATCTTTGCTTATTTTTTGTCTCATTGATCTATCCATTACTGAGAGTAGTTGTTTAAGTCCTCTACCACTTATGTATTTTTTCTGATGTCTGCTTTCAGAGATGATAAAAATTGTCTGACATATTCTGGGGTGCCTTCGATTGGTGAGTATAATGTTGGCAAATGAATCTTCTTGATGTATTGTCCCCTTAATCATTATGTAGTGACTGTTTATGTTTCTTTTTACCCTTTTTAGTTTGAAGTCTATTTTATCTGAGATATGTATAGCTGTTCCTGCTTTCTTTTGGTGTCCATTTGTTTGTAAGATTGTTTTCCAACATTTACTTTCAATTTGTGTTTGTCTTTTGTAGTTAAATCTTTTTTTTTTCCCCCTGAAGACAGCAAAAGGCTAGGTCTGTTTTTACTCCTGTCTGCCACTCTGTCATTTAATTGATGAGTTTACTCTGTCTAAATTTAACTTTTTTCCCCTTTATTTATCATAATGAACTTCTGGAATTACTGTTTATCTGAGAAAGTCTTAATATTTTCTTCACGTAGGAATGAAAGCTTTGCAAAATAAAGTACTCTGGGTTGGCATTTGTTATCTTGGAGTTTGTTAAGTTTCTACATTCTCTTCTTGCCCATAGTGCTTCTTCAGATAAGTCTGATGTCAATCTGATTGGTTTTCCTTTCTAGGTTATCTGTTTCTTCCTCCCTTGACAGCTTCATTATTTTTTCCTTGTCCTGGGTTCTTGAGAGCTTTAACGTTATGTGGCTTACTGAGATTTTCCTTTCATCATAGAAATTTGGTGTTCTTGCTTCTTGTGTGTCTATTTTTGTCTCCTTTTTCATGTTTATCTTTATCTCCTTGAATAGATTTTGGTGCTTTTTCTTTCTCCTCCCCCTCTAGGATTCCTATAATGCTTATATTTCTTTTCCTCATGGTGTCAGATAGCCCTCGAAGTGTTTCTTCTCTTTGAAATTCTCATTCTTTTTTTTTTTTTTCGGTTTTGATTCTTTTTTTTTTTTTCTGTATCTTTATTGATTCATTCTTCCATTTCGTCCTACACACTTCCCCACAGTCCTAGGTTGTGGGCACAGGGACTTGAGATGTCCCAAACTGCGTGCAGTTTTTTGCACACCCTAACATGCACACACACACACACACCTTACTTGTGATAGATTCAAATGCATCAGAAATGATTTTATCATGTCACCTATTGTGGTCACAGTGGCAGTTGTTGCAAGTATTATGGCATGTCTTTCTAGCAATTTCCTCATATTCATGCTAGAAACCTCACCACATTTTCCAAAATCAATTCAACAATCCCTTAAGAGGATCCTATTAGACTCAAGACACTGTTGTCAAGCACCTATAGACATCTTGGCACAGAACACTTGTAGTGCTAAGGGCAGCGCAGTCAGGAGACTGCTATTTAAGCAGAATGCTCTCCGAATCTGCAGCTGTGCTGCCACTTGCAGGATGCAGGAAACAAGCTCTCCTCAAATTATTTCTTGGGTCATTTGCCTCTAATATTTTAAAAGGTTAAAATAGTTTAAAATTTAAAAGTTTAATAGGTTAAAATTCTGTTACATCTCAATTGGAAAGTTTCTTTCTTTGATTTCCTTGGGGGTGAAAGAGATTACTATAGTCTCTAGCTGCTTGTCTTCATGCTAGGGTTCTGAGCTGTCAAATAGTGTTTGTAAACACTGTAATCAAACTTTGCTCTCAAAAGAAAAGCAACATTTACAAAGTAATGTTACACTGACTTTACTGTTAATCTTCCTGCCTGCACCAGGGCAAGTGTCACATGCCTTCACACATGGACCAAAAGCACAGTAAGAAAGAGAAACAAGCTCAAATACAAAAGAACTAAAAAAAAAATTACAAAAGAATAAAACAACTGCTGTCTGAGGAAATCTTGGAATTCATGCCAAATTAAACCACAAGGCAGTGATAGGTCTTGCAAATTGTTGAAAAAATCATCATCCCATGTCATGGTGGTTCTGACCATCTTGCAGGTTACACCCCTAACTCCATGCATTGCCTTGGCAAATATTTTTCCTCTTTCTGCTCTCTCTGAACTGGAGATTAAAAGAATCAATGAGACAACTATTCACCTGCTCTTTGAGTTTTAAGGAAGTATAGTAACAAGGTCATCATATCACTAAATTAACCATATTTGAGAAGTCAACAAATTTTTATTGTAAATTCTGTTTTGATAATCGTTAATGAAATAGGTTCCTGAAATGCAGGTCTGAAGATGGTGGTGAATGACTTTATTATGAGATAGAAATCAGCTGAGCTATTAATGACTTCAATTACCATTAGCAGGAACCACAGTGTGACAAGGGGTTTTCAATTAGACATATTACAACTTTGAAACTAACACAAAGGCTTACACAGTGTTTGGCACACAGAATGTATTCAGCAAATGTTACCATTGTTTATGTCTATGGCTGCGAATAGTTATTCTTGATATAAATCTAAATGTTCTTTAACTCTCAACAGATATATTTTTAATAGCTTCATTATACACTATAGTTTACAATTCAGTGCTTCTTAGTGTATTTAGAACTTTGTGCAACCATTACCACAGTCAATGGTAAAAATTTGTTCTCGGCAGCAGTCTTTCTGCAGGTGCTCTCTGTCCTGCCACAGGGCAGCAGCCTCCTGCTTGCCATGACCTGTGCCATGCTGCCATGCTGGGGTTTCTCTTCACTGACCTCCCTCAGCAGAAGCAAATCTCCTCAAGGCCACCTGCCTGCAACCAAGCAGGTCTCTTTCTTAGCAAACCTGTCCCTTTCGGGGTAGCCCTTTCTGCCGACTTGTATCTATGCAAGTGCCCTTTATCCTTCTGTCCCTTTCCCTAATAAACCTGTTTTATATATATATATATATATATATATATATATATATACTTACACCAAAATAATCACACATGCCTTACCTGTCATCTTCAGCCTTCCTGTACCTCCCTGCATCCCAACTGTAGGCATCTACAAATCTTTACCTATAGATTTTCTTATTCTGGATATTTCATGTAAATGAAAAAGTACAAAAATTGGACTTCTATGCTTGATTTTTTTTTACTTAGCAAAATGCTTTCAAATTTCCTTCAAGTGGTAACAGATATTAGACTTTTTGTTTTTTTAATTTATTGTTGAGTTGCATTTTATTACATAAAAACACAACATTTTCATAATCTGTTCATCAACTGGTGACACTCATACTGTTTCCATTTTTGTTTATTATGAATAATGGTGTTATGAACATTAGATTATAGATTTTGTATGGACATAAATTTAATTCCTCACCTGAATGTTGAAGGATGTATTTTAAAATACCCAAACAAACAAAACAAATCCTATATCCATTTATTTAAGACAAGAAATTGTAGGGAATTTTTAGTGAGAGAAATAGTGAATAGAATCTACAAGGAGACTGGGGTATCATCCCAATTCTGGCACAAATTCGCCCTGTGACTGTGAGTGAAGGCTTATAGCTCTGCTTCCTTTTATATAGGAGGTGAGGCTCTATCTCAAAGATCAGCTTGCAGTGCAGTATTCAAAAAATTTCATATGCTAGTGCTCCTTAGATTTAGTTAAGTTTTAAACCTAAATCCAAAAGATTCCATTAACTAGATAACATAAAAACTTGAAACAATAGCTAACAAAATATGAAAATCTAAATAACAAATGAGAAAAATCCCTCAGCTGCTTTTAATAATAACCAGGAGTTGTACCAGAAAGACAGAAAAATTATATTCTTATCTATGTAAGGAAATGATAAATGACTACCAAAAAGAAAACATAAGGGAGCTTAAAAGGACTCTTCCATTTTCTAAGAAATTCAGGTTGAAATTAGATTTGCAGCCTACCTTTTATTTAATCTAAGGGAAAATCTTTTTTATTACAAAGGAAGAAAGAACATTCAATGAACATAGAAGAAAATTTGGAGGGAACTCTTCAAGAAGGGTTTGTGTTCTTATGAGGAAATGTTAAAAATTTAAAAATATCTATAATTAATGTTTCCTTTGTTCAGATTCTGTAGTGACCCTAAGGTACAAGGTGGCATGGCCCATGAGTTGCTCATGTCTTTCTTTCCTGACCCTTGATTGAAGACAGTCTTTATGCAAAGTATCACCTCCTCTTTTCTGTTCTTTAATTCTACTTAAATACTTTTCATTTTCTTATTAAAACATAGGCATGTAGTGATGTAATATAACTTTCTAATATAATATTAGCAGAGACTGTGGAAGAGTCCCATTTTTTAAAAAAAGAAGTGCCTAGTTGTAGCATAAAGTAACATCTTCATTCCTAAAACAATTTTCCTTCCCTGTGCTCAAAATGGTTTTTTTGGGAAATGTGGCGACAAGGGAGTTCTTATATAAAACAGCACCTCAGTGGTCTTGTGCTTACTTGGATTTGGCAAACTTTTTGTTTTTAAGGTTTACACGAACTCTCAGGCTCTTTGCTGCCACCATTCTGTCTCTCATGGTCCAGTAGAATCTCTGGGCCATTGCCTCAAGCCGTCTGACCACCTAAGAAAATCAGAGTTGAGATAAAAAATGAGAAAGGGGGGTCTAGGAATGTTGACCCAAACCCAGAGAACTTTAAGGTTCGTATTAGAGCTTTTTCATTTTTTTTTCTACACTGAAGCCTATGAAATCAGTTTTCTTAAAAAAACTAAGCATTTGGAAAGAATTGCATTGATATGCAGTTTAGTTCCATCAATATTTATTTAATCTTTCAAAATTTTGTTTATTAAAAATAAAAAGTTTACAATGCTGAAAAGAGGAGGCCTCCCTGATGGCTCAGGGATTAAATATCAGCACTATCAAGTTATCGACAGTTAATGAGGCATGAGTTCGATCCCCAGCCAGGGAGTTAACTCACATGGTGCAGGAGACGTCTCCTGCCTCTCCTGCTGCTCCACTCAGCAGTGTATTTTAGTCAGTCTGCTTGTTCTGTTCCCCACTCTGTCTCTGGTGAATCCTCTCACTCCTGAACCTCTGGTCTACACCTAGTTCTTGTATGCATAAATAATAAAATAAATCTTTTAAAAAATCCCTATGAAAGGTGAAAATATTTATGTTAATTAATGTTAGAATGAATAGCTAATAGACTGCGACTGTAATGAAAATGAATGTCTTATGGTTACAGGACAAGCATGCATAAAATCTCAAAAACATAATGCTGACTCAAAGAATCAGTATAGAAGGGGCACATGAAGGTGTTTTCAAGGTTTTAAATATTCCATAATTTGACTTATGAAGCAGTAAGATGGGTGTTCATTATGATAATAACTTGAACTGCATTCTTTATCAAGATAATCCTACATCTCTGCAAAACACATGTGCATGCACGACTCTTATGCCTCCTTTCCTCCTCCTCCATCCTACCAATAGAATTTCAGCTTTTTAAAATTCAACTGATGCAGCAGAAGAAGTGGAACCCTATATTTCTGAGTCACACAGTGTTGTAAACCAATGTTGCCTTAATTAAAAGAACAAAATCACACACACACATTTATTGGTACAACTTGTTTGTGCATTAGTAAAGCCTTCTCAAGCAAAATAAATAAAATTCAACTCAATCTGTAGGAATTAACTTTTTATAGAAAAATTAAACAGCCTCTAAGATGAGCTCCAATTATCCCTTCCTCCTGGTACTTATGGTCTCATATAAATCCTCTCTCCTTGTTACTCCTTGCCTCCAACCAATTGAATATATCAACATATAGGTATGATTTCTGTGATTAATTTATGCACAAATGTAAATTCTGTCAAGCTAGCTGACTCAGTTTTGTTTTGTTTTTTGTTTTTTGTTTTTTTTTTTTTTTCAGATTTTGATGAAATGAGCTACCATACTGGAAAGGTTCAGCATCAAAGAAAGTATGACAGTGACTTCAGTCAACCATCAGTGAGCTGGTTTGGTGTGAAACTTAAGTACTGCCAACAACCGTTGAATAAGTGTGGAAACAGATCTCTCCCCAGTTAAAACCTTTGAGCTTCAATTACAATCTTATGAGAAAACATAAATCGTAAGACCCAGGTAAATTATGCCCAAATTCTTGAACCACAGATGTGAATATGTGCTTAACTTAAATATGTAATTTTTATACATATTAACAAATATGTAACAAATATGTATAAAAATATGTAATTTTTATACATATTAACAAATAATGAATAACATAGTCTTTATTGTATGATGTGTTTAGATGTCTTCTTGGCAACCTTTTATAATTTCTGTAGTTGATAAACTTGTTTTCTTTCTATTTGCTTAATTTTCCTTGATCCCATGGTAAGTTTTTGCCATTATACTAGCTCTGTTAACTAGTTGTCGTTGTTTTTTTTTTAAAGATTTTATTTTACTTATGCTAACAGGCCAGAGGCGTGTTGGGTGGAGGAGAGTGGTGTAATGGTTCATCAGAGACAGAGTGGGTAGCAGAATGGGCAGATGGACTGAAATACACTGCGAGGTGAGATGCTAGTACTGAAATAAACAGCTGGTGAGGCCAGAGAGGTCTGCTGCGCCATCTGGGTCCCCTCCCTGGAGGAGGATCGAACTTCTACTGCAGTGGCTGCGGAAGCCCCACAGTGTGGCCCTGTTAAATAGTTATAATAATATTTTCCACATGTCAAAACCTGCTTTGATAATCAGTTTCACTTTCTTTTTTTCTTGCGATAATTTCTCCTGTTGACTTCTGTTCAGATTTTCAAGGTGTGCTAGCTTTTCTCTAGACTACTACAAAGGCTTGCATGGAATCATCTTTTTGCTATTATTTTCAGACAATTCACCTCTTTCCATGTTTTGGAAGCCCTATTTCCTTAATTCTGTGTCTCAATCTTTCTTTGTATCCTCCCTTATTTTGGCTGCACTTTTTTTTTACCAACTTCTGAAGGATTCACAGAATATATATTTTTTGGAACTTAGAAAATACATGAAATTATCTTTACACTTGGTTAATCATTTGACTGGGAATATTTTTTTTAAGTTTGAAGATATTGATCTTTTTATTCTAGTTTACTATGTTGATGTTGAAATGATCCACACATCTCATGTAACTTTTATCTATCTATCTATCTATCCATCTATCTAGTTGTTTATTGCCTTTTCATTTTTGTCTTCTCCCTGTTTATTTTCCTTGATGGGGTATTACTTCTGTTTTATTCAACAGAGTGAATGTTTGGATTTTTTGCTCTACTATTATATTGTTTCTGATAATCCTTTCTATTTTTTTATATTTCTATTTTTATTGTATCCTAATCTTGGAGGTCTGTTCATAACAAAGCAGTGTGAACACAAAAAGCTCTCTGTGTAAATAGGGCTTAATGATTAGAGAGCTTCTGTGCTGAATCATCAGTTCTGGTTTAGCTGTTTAGTTGTGTTTGGGGAAGCTTTCAGAAGATCACCAAATTCTGGTTATTCCCCAACTATGCACCAACTTCCAGCTATTCTACACCTTTTTTAAAGTCAAGTATGGTTTTATGGTTGAATTTTTCTACAATTGCGCAATTTAGTTTTTCTTCTCATTTTTTTTATTAATTATATTTGACATCATTTGTATTCCCCAGAGAGTACCCACCACCATTCCACTCATGCAACACCATCTCAGTCCCCTGTGCACTTTCTGCCCTCATCCCCGTTTTTACCCTCCCCTCCTCCTCCTCCTTCCCCTCCTCCCATGGTCTCTTTGGTTTATCTTGACTTTTTGGTCTTGTTGAGTTTTTTGTTTGCTTTTGGTTATAATTGCCCAATTCCTTGAGCTTATTCTTTGTTGTTGCTGTTGTTCTTTCATATTCCTCCTAATAGTGAAGCCAGCCGATATTTTTACTCTTGCCTTCTGACTTGTTTCACTGAGTATAATTCCTTGTAGTTCCATCCATGTTTCAATAAATGTCCCTAGTTTCTCATTTCTGATTGCTGAATAATATTCCATTGTGTATATGTACCACATCTTCTTGATCCAGTCCTCTACTTTTGGGCTTTTGGGTTGTTTCCGGGTCTTACCAATTACAAATAGTGCTGCGATAAACATAGGAGTACAGGTGCTCTCTTGGATCAGTGCTTTTGTGTCCTTTGGCTAGATTCCTAGGAGTGGGATTGCCAGATCATATGGTAGTTCCATTTCTAATAGACTGAGAAACCTCCATACAGCCTTCCATAATGGTTAGACTTGCTTGCATTCCCACCAGCAGTGTACTAGGGTTCCTTTTTCTTCACATCCTCGCCAGCACTTGTTGTTGTTGGTTTTTTTTTGATGTGTGCCATTCTTACCGGTGTGAGGTGGTACCTCGCTATGGTCTTGATTTGCATTTTCCTGATTATGAGGGATGTTGAGCATTTTCTCATGTGCCTATTGGCCTTGTGTATATCCTCTTTGGAGAAGTGTCTTTTAAATTCTTCTGCTCATTTTTTTAAAGATTTATTTATTTATGCATACAAGCACTGGGGTACAGGCCAGAGGGGTGGGGGATGAGAGGATTCACCACAGACAGAGTGGATAGCAGAACAGGCAGATCAATGGAAGTACACTGCTGAGGGGTGCAGTAGGCAAAGCAAGAAGGGTCCCCTCTCTGGCCGGCAGCAAGGATCAAACTCGTGCTGCAGTGGCTGCGGTTTGCTTCATAGTGCATTGCTTAGCCCACTGTGCCACCAGGGAGGCCCTCTGCCCATTTTTTGATTGGGTTTTTTACTTTATTTTTTCTTGAGTCTTATGAGTTCTTTGTATATCTTTGTGATCAGACCCTTGTCTGTTGTGTGGAGTGTAAAGATTTTTTTCCCATTCAGTGGGGTTTCTTTTTGTTCTGTTTAATGTTTCCTTTGCTGTACAGAAGCTTTTTATCTTGATGTAGTCCCACCTGTTTA